>SJYA01001284.1:744007-995021 GCA_006410615.1 Neotragus moschatus
ATGTTAACAATTGAGCAGCAACCATCACAAAGCAGGTAAATGGAGAGAGGTGTGCAAGTCATCTGAAGACCAGATTGGGGTAGAACTGTATGTATGTGGAGCATAAAAGAGATAGACTGGAAAGTAAGAACTGGAGGGTGGGCTCTGAGTCTAGAAAATCTATAGGTGAGGTGGAGGGTGATAGGGCATCAGAATGATACCAGTGAGCAGGGTTAGACCTGCTTCTGGGGTAGAGCCTGGTTGACTTAGAGAGAAGAAAAGGGAACACCACTCCAAATGCCACTCATTGGTGAGCTGGCAGAGAGCACTCCAGGTGAAAGGGACCAAGGATTATATTCAGTTGAGAAGAACCATTACCCAAGGTAGTAAGAAACAGATCAACTGAGAGGAGAATCAGGAACCACACTGGTGTTTAAAAAGAACAATACTTATTAAACTGAAAAGCTGAAGAGAAAACATAAATAGGAGCCTGACTAAAGGCAGTGAGTCCTGGAGAACTGAAAACAGAGCTAAGTGAGGGGTGAAAATTCCATGAAGTGGGAAGTTCAGGATTTCCAAACTAGGAGTTTGACTGAAATATCTTCCAGTAAAGTGTCTGGCATATGCTACAGGGATGGGCAGATGGGCTCAAAGAAGCTGGCTGGACTTGCCAGGAGCCTTAGGTTCGAGGAGGAAGGCTGCATGTAGAATTCAACTCTACTCCTTAAATGTAGGAGTTGAGTTCTAGTTCAGGTTTTGAAAATTGCAGGAGACTTTCACCTCTACTCTACCAATGAGAATAAGCAACAGAATTCCAAGTGTTTTAAACCAGTGGCAGGGCCAAGGACACAAAGAAATATACATAAATTCTTTCTCTTCTTAGGAGACAAAGAAAGCCAGGACTGCCTTCACTCCTGGAAGAGTGGTGGGAAGAGGATGAATATGTTGTAGGCAGAGCAAGGAGAAACTAGCCCAGTTATAACTAACTTTGAGTAGATGCATATTGTCTGGCATGACTATTTAGAAAGCCAAGGATCCCTATCCAGAGAGCAAGCCTGCATGACCCTCTAACTTANAGGACTGCCTTCACTCCTGGAAGAGTGGTGGGAAGAGGATGAATATGTTGTAGGCAGAGCAAGGAGAAACTAGCCCAGTTATAACTAACTTTGAGTAGATGCATATTGTCTGGCATGACTATTTAGAAAGCCAAGGATCCCTATCCAGAGAGCAAGCCTGCATGACCCTCTAACTTATCCATGGACTTTTACCAAGTGCATAGGGGTGGTAGGCAAGCGATAGAGAAGCACATAGCATCCTCCTAAGGCACATGCGGACTTTCCCAAGAGCAAGACAGTAGCTTGGTGAAGTCTGACTGGGGGCAGGAGAGCCGAGCTGGGAGAAGTCCTGCCACAGTCCTTTGGAGTGCTATGTAGTCACCATCCAAAGGTTCAGTTCAGTGACTCAATCACGTCCAATTCTTTGCGACCCCATGAACTGTAGCACAACAGGCTTCCCTGTCCATCAACTCCCAGAGCTTGCTCAAACTCATGTCCATTGAGTCGGTGATGCCATCCAACCATCTCATCCTCTGTCATCCCCTTCTCTTCCTGCCTTCAATCTTTCCCAGCATCAAGGTCTTTTCCAATGAGTCAGCTCGTCGCATCAGGCAGCCAAAGTATTGGAGTTACNTCTTTTGTTGACTATGATGGATACTCCATTTCTTCTAAGGGATTCTTGCCCACAGTAGTAGATATAATGTTCATCTTAGTTAAATTCACCCATTCCAGTCCATTTTAGTTTGCTGATTTCTAAAATGTCAACATTCACTCTTGCTATCTTCTGTTTGACCTCTTCCAATTTGTTTGATTCATGGACCTAACGTTCGAGGTTCCTATGCAATATTGCTCTTTACAGCATTGGACCTTGCTTCTATCATGAGTCACATCCACAACTGGGTGTTGTTTTTGCTTTGGCTCTGTCTCTTCATTCTTTCTGGAGTTATTTCTCCATTGATCTCCAGTAGCATACCCACTCCAGTACTCTTGCCTGGAAAATCCCATGGATGGAGGAGCCTGGTGGGCTACAGTCCATGGGATTGCTAAGAGTCGGATACGACTGAGCAACTTCACTTTCACTTTCACTTTCATGCATTGGAGAAGGAAATGACAACCTACTCCAGTATTCTTGCCTGGAGAATCCCAGGGATGGGGGAGCCTGGTGGGCTGCCATCTATGGGGTCACACAAAGTTGGACATGACTGAAGCAACTTAGCAGACTTAGCAGCATATTGGGCACCTACTGACCTGGGAGTTCATCTTTCAGTGTCCTATCTTTTTGCCTTTTCTTACTGTTCATGGGGTTCTCAAGGCAAGAATACTGAAGTGATTTGCCTTTCCCTTCTCCAGTGGACCACGTTTTGTCAGAACTGTCCAGCAAGACCTGTCTGTCTTGGGTGGCCCTCTACGGCATGGCTTAGTTTCATTGAGTTAGACAAGACTGAGGTCCATGTGATTAGATTGACTAGTTTTCTGTGACTGTGGTTTCAGTATGTCTGCCCTCTGATGCCCTCGCTCGGTGCCTACCATCTTATTGGGGTTTCTCTTACATTGAACTTGGGATGTCTCTTCACAGCTGCTCCAGCAAAGTGCAGCTGCTGCTCCTTACCTTGGATGTGGGGTATCTTTTCACGGCCACCACTACTGACTTTGGAACAGAGTGTCTCTTCTCAGCCGCTCACCACTCCAAAGCCATGCAGCCAAAAAATCCACAGGTCAACTATAGATTAAATGACACAGTGTCCCTTTTCCCCAACAGTATCTTACCAAGAAAGAGAGGCCTTTTCTTTGGATAAATATTAGTCTCTGTTTTTCTTCTATTAAAAAATGTCTGCAAAAAATAAGTTATAAGACCGATGAAGAAACAAGTGAATATGACTCTTGAGCCCAAAAGATAAAAGAGGCAATAGACATAGATATGGTCCAGTTTTTTAATTATTAGGCAGGATTTTAAGTGACGTTGCTAGGTATTTTCAAGGATCTACTGGGAAAAAATGGTAACATGCAAGAATAGATGTGGAATTGCAGTGGAGAGACAGCAATTTCTTTTTTAAAGTTCGGGCAAGAGAGTCTAGAAAGTGAAAGAAATCAGTCAGCAGAGAAATAGAGATGTGACTTCTGATCCCAGGGCAGTGGCTACTTATCCTGTGCCATGCTTTTGTGCTCCATGTTGTACATGTGTGTTCATAGTTGCTAATTATGGAAAAACAAAAATAAATAAAAACCAAAACCAAAGCAAGCCAAAGAAAGCACACAGAGGCTGCAGAAATTTGTGGCATAGGAAGCAAGGCTTATAACTAAATCCTGGATTCACTTCCTTTCCCCCAAAGAAGAGGTATGTTTGCAATTCTGTATAGTCCACACAATGAGTGATATTCTTCATCATTTTCCTTAGCTTTATTTGGAGCTCAGATACATCAGATACATCAGAAGAAAATGTCTGAGTTCTAAACCCCAGAATAGTGATAAATGTCTATGGATAATTTTAGAACATTCTATTTTCTTTACAGTTATTTATTTATTTATTTTTTAACCTGTAAAGGAGATCAAAGTACATAGCAAGGAGACTGGGCTTTTTGCTTAAGCCCATCATCAAGGCCTCTTTTCTGAGGTTTTTCTCAGTGAAGACCGCTTTTTCTTGCAGCATAAAAAGTACTACCATGTTTTTGCTGAGAATGGTCAAAGGCTTGTTTTGGTATCACGGACAAAGTTGGGTAAACTTTTTTTTTTTTCCTTGCTGCATTTTTCTGTTCCCTAGGAAGTCAGTTGACCTTTCTTTCTTTTTCTTTTTTTAAAATTTTCTTATTGAAGAGGAGTGGACTGGCTCACACAAAACGTGGCTTTATGTTGTGCTTTTTAGTTGAGAACAAATAATGAGTCTGAAACAGACCTCAAATGCCTGCCTTTGCCGGGAAATGAAAAGTTTTTCTATTGATTTGTGATTATCCATTTTCAAATTGTTTTGTCACCTACCTCTGTACTTTCCTGTTCAGGTCTTTAGAATAAAAGTTCATGTCTGTGTTACATATTTTTCTTGGGGATGGACCCAACCAGAGAAAATTTAGTTTGAAATTAGTCAGGACCAGCTTCATAATTTGCAGGGCCCAGTGGAAATGAAAATATGGAGCCTCTTGTTCAAAAATTGTTAAGAATATTCAAATGGTGACAGCAGAGTGTTAAACCAAGTGTGGAGCCTTTCTGTTGGTGAGGCCCTGTGCAAGTGCATAGCTCCACGGCCCATAAAGCCAGCTTTGGAATTTGGATTATCTCACCTTCTGGTTCCTTAGGACGTCGTTGATCATTCATGAAGCTGCTCATCCTGATATTCTAGAGCCATAGTTTTGAAGGTGAAATGTAGGAGCCTAATTGTTATGAAGTCTGCCCTGCCAGGATGTAAGGCTGTGCACGGTGTGTGCGGCACGGTTCTAGAAAGCGCCATCACATTCTTTGCCATCATAGATAGGGATAATTATTGTGGCATTTTTTCCTGGCATATGGCAAAAAAAAAAAAAAAATTCTTAAGGAAGAAGAGTGGTTTTTCAATACACAAAGATGTCATTTGGACAAGTAGTAGCTGCCTTTGCCAACTCCCTTTTTCCTCCCCATCAACATTTTCTCTTTCCCTGCCCACTTAACCTCCTGGTTTATGTGTGTCTATCTCTCCTTTCCTTTCTCCTCTCTTCTCTTCTCTTCTCTAGTTTCATCACTCTCTTTTTCTCTCTGTTTTGTGTTTTTCCTTTTTCTAGCCTTTACTTTGCTCCCAAAGCCTGGCGCTATAGTAGTCTCCTGAGAAACTGGCATTCAATCTTAGGTTGAATTTCATTGAGTTTGTCCCATCTTTAAGGTAGTATTCTATTTTAAATCCTCAATTCTAAATCCTCATTTTAAATCACATATTCTCTATCTCTTATTTACATATTCTAATCTTTCATGTGTCTCAAGATTATAAGCCCTGAGAGGGAGCTACTCTCTCAGTCATCTTGGAGCCCCCATTTTCTTTGCATGTGGAATGTGCTTAAGTATAAGAGCTTTCTGGTGATGCTGGGAGACATTGAAAAATAGGATCAGAAACAGGGATATACAGAGACATCCTTGATTTCATCTTACTTGGAATCTAGAGTAACCTGAGGATAGTCAGACTCGACATCTGCAGTCACATGTCTCAGAATAGCCCAAGGAAGAGAAAACAGAGGCTTTTGCCAACTCTATTGATGTCAAGGTTGACAACACCATATGCTAAAAAGCAGGAAGCCCCAGTTGCACTGTTCATTCTTGGTTCAGGACAAAGAAGTGATGGAAAGGAGAAAGATGAAGCATATCATTTTTTCTTTTTTGCCCCTTACCCACAAGCCTAGGAAGAGAGGAAAATAAAATTTTAAGAATCAAGGTAGCATCATAATGATTTTTAAAAACCTTAGATATCAATGTTAGGGCAAACTTTGTCAAATCCCAGAAAGGTTAATTAGTAGCTCGTGTGGGAAAAGCTTTGAGAGCCCTTTCATTGGACCAATATCTTCATTTTTAAAAATAGAATCTTCTAAGCACCGAAAGCCCATAGTGGTCAAGTGTGCCAAAGAAAAGGATATTGAAAACTGCTGTTTTCTCAGATGATTTGGTCAAGAACTACCCCTACCATCACCAAGAGTTCCTCTCGCCCTGTGCAAAACATACCAAAATTTTAAAAGATTTACTCCGATTTCAAATTTTTCTAGTTTGACTATCCATGATATGTGACCATTATTATTATTTTAGTTGAGGAAAAGCACAGATCTCTAAAGGAAATAAGTAAACAAGCCAAGGCCTAGGAAACTGATAATCATGTTTCCAAACCCTGAATTCCCATGAGACAGCTTTTGTCACCAGTGCTCCCTGATTCCACCTAAGCCCCTGAACAGGACTGCATTGGCCTCCTTCTCCCATAGAAGGCCATTTCTATACCTGCAGAACCCACAGGCCCTGACTGTTGAATTCACTCCACAGCACATCCTCATGTGACTCTAAGTGAGTGAAAGTCACTCAGTCATGTCCAACTGTTTGCAGCCTCATGGACTATACAGTCCATGGAATTCTCCAGGCCAGAATACTAGAATGGGTAACCTTTCCCTTCTGCAGGGGATCTTCCCAACCCAGGGATTGAACTCAGATCTCCTGTTTTGTAGGTGAATTCTTTACCAGCTGAGCCACAAGGGAAGCCCATGTGACTCTAACCAAGGTGTTTACTGTCAGTCTTTAAATTCAGGTAGTTTGGCAGAGCCTAGGAAAACACATGTATGTGTTCTGTGCCTCTGAAAGCCTGGAAACATGAAGGCAGTGTGGAGCCGAGGGAACATTTATTGAGTAGAATGCAGGCATTGTTCTATTCTGAAATCAAGGAGGACCATGAAAGGCAAGGTCTCTGCCCTCATGGAACTGATGTTCTACTGGTGAGTGTAGATGGGCAGTCTGCCCTGCCACCAGGGAGCTCTGTGCCTTTGAATAAGCAGTTTACTGCATGAAGCCACGGTGTCTTCATCTCCTAAGAAAGAGTGAGACCTTTGAAAGGCTTTGTGCTCAACTTAAACATTTCTCTGTGTTCTCCTTTCTCTCTTATTCAAACAGCAAGAATCTGATCCTTGTGAAAAAGACCCAAGCTGGATAAAAGCAGATGTGTACACGTTGAACGATCCTACAAAGTAACTTGACGTTTTTTGCTTTGATGTTAAAAGTGAGTTCTTTGAGGCTTCCGTTTGATAAACAGGACAGAACAAAGCAAAGTGAAAGCCTGAAGCAAACTTACATTAAGGGCTAAGCACTTTTTTCTTAACCTAAGGAACAAAACCAACCAGTTGCAGTTGTGACTGGTCTATGAAATAGAGGCTGAGCCTTAATGCACAATTGAAAGTAAGCAGTCTATCGTTGGTCAATGGTGTCACTAATTGGATGGGCTTTGTGGCCACGTTTCTTTCCTTTCTTTGGCCTTTAGAGCTTGTTGCCATCCAGAATTGTTTCGTTTTCGAGAAATAAGAAAATTAATATGTATTGAATCTGGATCTTCCTCTGTCTTATAATAATTCTTTTTAGCCTTGAGTACTATTTATTCACTAAAGAAATGCCTACTTGTGCCTGGTACTGTTTTAGGCACTGGAGATATAGTTAAAAACAAGGCAAAACAGTGCCACTCTCATGGGGCTTATATGCTAGAAGAGAAAGATAGGCAATAAACAAGCAAATGAATGAATAAATAATTCCAGACAATCTGAAAGTGCTGTGAGAAGAGTTCAATAGTAGCCTGTCAGTCCCTAGGTATGGGGAGGAAGAGGTGCTTCAGTTTCAGTGACCAAAAGGTTCTGTCTGTGGAGGTGTCCAGTAAGCTGAATCTGGGCAATACAAAGAAGCCAGCATAACTGCTTGTTCCTGCACTGACTGTTCATGTTATTTAATAATAGTTATAAAATTAAACATAAACGTAAAATGATATAGCCCATGAGAAACACGGTTTGATGGTCCCTAAATAAAGTGTAAAATTACCATATGATCTAGAAATTCCACTTTAGGTATAGCACCTAAAATAATTGAAAACACTTGTTCAAACAAGAACTTAATACATGAATAGTCATAGCAGCACTTCTTACAGGAGCCAAAAGGTATAAGAAAACCAGATGGCCTTATCAGTGGAGGACGGATAAAGCAAATGTGCTGTATCCATACAGTGGAATATTATTCAGCCATAAAAAGCAATGAAGTACTGATAGATGCTAGAGCATGGATAAACCTTGAAAACATTATTCTCAGTGAAAGAAGCCAGACAAAAAGGCCACATATTATATGATTCAACTTACAGGACATGTCCAGACTATGTAAATCCACAGAGATGGATAGCAGGTTAGTGGTTGATTAGATTACTAGGAGTAGGGGATGGGAAGTGACTGCTAATGGCTACAAGGCTTCCTTTCAGCGTAATGAAAGGTATTGGAACTAGACAGTGGTAATGGTTGCATAATACTGTGAATGCACTTAATACCAATGAATTGCATACTTTAAAGTGGTTAAAATGATATGTGTATTTTGCTACACTTTAAAAGAGTTAAACTCAAGTGTGATGTTTGACTCCAGTCCATACTGAAGGACATTTATGTATACAGTTAGAAAAAAATCCTGAAAAGTAATTGTAGATTGTCTGGCTTAGCCCTTTGTTGCAGGGAGGAAGTTTAACTTGGTATTTATTTAGCCCATGGTCTTTGGATTGATCCCTTGATCATTATGTAGTATTGCTCCTTTGTCTCTTGTAACAGTCCTTAATTTAAAGTTTATTTTGTCTGATATGAGTATTGCTTTTAGAGATTTATCAAGGTAGATTTGAACACAAATATGATTGTACAAATATGCAGATATGCACATCTCTCCAATGAGTCTATTTTTAATGTCTCAAACCATGTATAAACGAGTAGGATGTGCTCTCTATGGGCCTTCCCTGATGCACTCTCATGTCTATTTTTTTAACTTTTTATTTTGTATTGGAGTATAGCCAATTAATTGGAGAAGGCAATGGCAACCCACTCCAGTACTCTTGCCTGGAAAATCCCATGGACAGAGGAGCCTGGTAGGCTGCAGTCCATGGAGTAGAACAGTCGGACACAACTGAGCGACTTTTCACTTTCATGCATTGGAGAAGGAAATGGCAACCCACACCAGTCTTCTTGACTGGAGAGTCCCAGGGATGGGGGAGCCTGGTGGGCTGCCGTCTATGGGGTCGCACAGAGTTGGACACGACCGAAGCAACTTAGCAGCATAGCCAGTTAGTAATGTGATCATTTCAGGTGGATAGCAAAGGGACTCAGCCATACATATACATGTACCCATGCTCCCTCAAACTCCCATCCCATCCTGGCTGCCATGTAACATGGAGCAGAGTTCCTTTTGCTATACAATAGGTCCATGTTGGTTATCCATTTAAAATATGTATACTTGTCTGTCCCAAACTCTCTAACTATCCCTTCCTCCCATCCTTCCCCCTGGCAGCCTGTTTGTTCTCCAAGTCTGTGAGACTACTTCTGTTATGTAAATAAGTTCATTTGTATCATGTCTTTTAGATTCTGCATGTAAGGGATATCATATGATATTTCTCCTTCTCTGTCTGACTTACTTCATTCAGTATGACAGTTTCTGTGTGAGCTCTGTCGTTTCTGTCATATCCAGCTCTTTGTGACCCCATGGACTGTAGCCTGCAAGGTTCCTCTGTCATGGGATTCTCCAGGCAAGAATATTGGAGTGGGTTGCCATTTCCTCCTCCAGGGGGTCTTCCCAATCCAGAGACTGAACCCGTGTCTGCTGCGTTTCCTGCATTGCAGGTGGATTCTTTCTTCACTCACTGATCCACCTGCGAAGCCCTGAAGACAATCTCTAGTTCTATCCATGTTGCTGCAAATGGCATCATTTCATTTTTGATGGCTGAGTAATATTCCATTGTACATATGTACATTTTCTTTATGTTTGACTTTTTATTTGTGAAGAACATTCTCACCTGCAAGCTTGTTGACTAATCATGAAGTCTTAGTGAAAAGAGAAGGCTCTTGAGTTCAGGAGTGGTTGTCAGGAGGTGATATTCATTATGAAGAACACCAGACTTGTAATTAAAACAGGGGGAGAAGGTTTGGACACGTCTCCCAAGACCAAGTTGAAGACATGGCCATAGATAGAGGTAGCCCAGGGGAAGGGCAAGAACACTGGCCTGACATTCCAGAGGTAGGATTCTAGCCCTGGCCTCACCTTCCCTAACTTGCATTGTGCCTCCAGAATGTCATTTCAATACATGTATATATGTATTATCTACAAAGATTCCTATCTTTCACAAGCCTAGCACCTAAACGTAAATGAGAAAAAATAAGCACCTTTGATCAGACTTTAGAATATTAGCCACAGCAATAGACCGTTGTTTCTTCGTTGAATTTGTTATCTCATCCATCTGACATTTCTTAGAATTGATAAATGTGACAATTATGTACCCCCCCCCCAAGTTATTGCTGACATCTAAAGAGTTTTCAAACCTCTGGTAAGAATGATTGTTGTGTTCTTTTTTTTAAAAAAAATCTCAAATGAAGTGAAAATGTTAATTGCTCAGTTGTGTCTTGACTCTTTGCAACTCCATTGACTGTAGCCCACTGGGTTCCTCTGTCAATGGAATTCCCCAGGTAAGAACACTAGAGGGGGTAGCCATTCCCTTCTCCAGGGGATCTTCCCAGCCCAGGGATTAAACCTGGGTCTCCTATGTTGCAGGTAGATTCTTTACTGTTTGAGCCATCAGGGAGGTCCCAAATTGTATTCTGTCACAAGTCGTATATCTCAAGTAGTATTCATTTAATCAAGTCATTATGACCTTGTTCTTTCTTTGAGTGTAATAAATAAAATGCTAGCTCTTGGTTTTTTTCTACCAGTTCCACTGATCTATATGGTTATTGGGAAGGTGAAATTCGATCAGTTGTGTCCTACTCTTTGTGACCCCACGGACTCTACAGTCCATGAAATTCTAGAGGCCAGAATACTGGAGTGGGTAGTCCTTTTCCAGGGGATCTTCCCAACTCAGGGATCAAACCCAGGTCTCTCACATTACAGGCAGATAGTTACTGGGAGGTAGAGGTAGATTTTAGGAATATTTTTGAAGAAGTTTTGATGCATTTAGGCACAGGTATAAAGCATTCCATGAGCTTATCTAAGGAAGTGTTAGGATTGTCACAGTTTCCAACAATCCAGAATTCAGAGTGTTCTGTGTGCTTGTCAGTGGCAGCCTCTCACCCCCACCTCTGCCCCTTCACCTTTTCTTTTCTTCATTTACTCTTCCTACCACACTCAGCATTGAAAATAAGCAGTGCTGCGTCTTGCTTAGGCAGTATTTGAATTCCCTCATCAACACATGAGAGAAGAGAAGCGTGTTCTGTTCTGCTTATTTGAGGCCCACTGTCTGCTTTCATTTTGACCCAGTTTCTTTTTGGGACTAGGAGTACAGGGAAAATTTAGGCCTCACAGGAGATTATCAATGGATGCTTTCAGGCAGTTCTCTGAGACATGTGCCTGAGTAGTAATTACTTGCCTAGGATCCCACATTCACTAGGAGTTTATTGTTCTCCAACAGGAGGAAAAATGAATCTCTGTAATTTATTGTGAAACTTTCTACTTCTTCCAACTACAAGGACCCTGAAGGCAGGTTTAGAGTTTCACTTGCAGGTGTAAAGGCTTACTCTCTTTATCCCCTTTTACATGAAGGAAGGCCCAGCTCTGATGGGGGTGGTTAAAGCCTAGCCAGTCTAATAAAAGTGATGCCAGTGACTTTCAATGGAAACTTCGTATTTGAATATTGAAAAAAGTCACAGCTAAAAGGTTTGAATTGCCCTAAAAATGTATGAAAACAATAAAGGCTCCTAATCCAGCATTAGTGGGCATGGCAACCCACTCCACTATTCTTGCCTGGAGAATCCCATGGACAGAGGAGCCTGGGGGGCTATACAGTCCATGGGGCTGCAAAAAGTTGGACTATGACTGAGTAACTAAGCACAGCACAATCCAGCACAGTGTCTTCTTTATAGTGATATATACTCTCTGATTTTAAGACATTCTCAGAGGATTCTTATGCAGAGAGCTTAATCCTATGTGTCCATACATGTGTTGAAAGGAGGGAGTTGTATATAAAGATGAGAAGAGAATCATAATATTAATATGCTCACAGGACACTCCTGCCAGCACCCCTGTGCTGTAGGCTTTGTGATAGTCACCATCTTCAGTAACCTACCTGGCATGGTCACGGATCCACTGCCAGAAATGTGTTATGTGCTTAGTCGCTCAGTCGTGTCTGACTCTTGCGACCCCATAGACTGCAGCCTGCCAGGCTCCTCTGTCCATGGGATTCCCATGCCAGGAATGGATGTCAGCTATACTGCTGATCCAGAGTCCAGGACAGCCCATTTTGTGCCAAGTTTTCATCCTTTATCTATCATGTTGTGGGGGAGGGGTCCTCTAGGAGGAATCCAAGTGGCCATCCTAGTGGCTGGGGGAACTTTGGTATCAGGGCAGTGGATGTTTACCAACCAGTATGATTACANAGAGTCCAGGACAGCCCATTTTGTGCCAAGTTTTCATCCTTTATCTATCATGTTGTGGGGGAGGGGTCCTCTAGGAGGAATCCAAGTGGCCATCCTAGTGGCTGGGGGAACTTTGGTATCAGGGCAGTGGATGTTTACCAACCAGTATGATTACACTTGAATATTTCAACAACTAGTATGCAAGCTGCAGGTCTCCGTATCCTAGGCCTGTAAAGCGGTTCCTATCAAGACCTGGCCTACTTGGTATCTAGAAGAGCTGGTTGTGGTTGTTAGGTGTTTGCTTCTTGGCTAGTATGCTTAATGTGATAATTTGCTCCTACGTCCTTGGTGTTCATCTGAATTGCTACCTAATTAAAACCCAGTCATTTTTCCTCAGCAGTCTCTATGTTATTCGGTCCAATAGAGGTCTGCTGACTAGATCAGAAACAAAACTATTTTGAGTCCTTGTTTGCTCTGAACTCATCTTACTGCTTGTTGGTGACTATTTCAAAGTGAAAGGAGGCAGTAAAGTCACTGACTCCCCAAAGATGCTTTTTTTTAGGAGCACTACATTGCATATTTCTAGGAAAGGGTTGAAATACTGGAAGTCACAGAGTCTTTGGTAAGGTGTTCATGTCGGGGTCCTAATGGGTGTACAGGCTAGGCCTGATTGCATAGTGGGTGGCTGGAAGGGGAAAGTATCGGAGAGGGGTGAATTTATTAAGGAAGTTTGCAGTTGGGACATCTGATTCCCACAGAGAGATCTTCAGTGTTGGGAGAGATGCTGCCATCTTTTAATTCTGAGCTTAAATGGTGCTTTCATGTACTTCATGAAGAGAAGCTTCTTTCTTGATTAGGTCATTGCCTTCTGAGCGATTTAAGGCAATTTAAAAATAAGCACACAGTTGAATACTATAATGTAGTTAAGCAAGCTGTTTCTCACTGTGCAAGTTAACTTTTTTTCTATTTATGAGAATGGTTTTTATTATATTATGCACATGCTGAGCCATGGTGTGACTATACGATAGCCCTGTATAATATCAGCGCTTAAGGTGGACCGTTTAAATAGATCCACAGGGGAATAAGTTTTCAGCAGGATCCCTTGTCGTGCATGAACCATCTCACAGCTTGATTTGTACCTTTACATCTTCTGCTCAATGTGTTTTCTTTTCTTGATCCTTATGAACATCATTCAGAGCTAAAAAATACTGTATGCTTTCCATGGTTCAACTTAACTATTGTATTATATTTAACTCTAACATGCCTTGTATGATAGAATCTGGTAGAGAGTCAGAGTAGGGTTAGATGCTCCAATGTTACCACTCACCCCTCTTCTTTAGGGTTTGGCTAAATTCAGCATGAACACACAGAACTGCAGTAAATAGGACAAAGTATCTGTTTTATTTAGGGTTTTCTGCTCATGGGTTAGATTTCAGAGCACTGTGGTGCCCCTTACCATACTGCCTGAATTTTGAGTGTTGCCCAGACTTCTCATCTGGAGACTACTGAAAAAATTGGAACTAGGGAACAAAGACTTTCCTTGGTCTACTGAATAGCAGCTGGTTGTGGAGTGTATAACTAACTCCCTGGTTAACTGGATCCAGTGGATGTCAGAGTTTCTTTAGTGTTAATCACAGGCTCCTTCCTTAGGGAATGGCTAGAAGGACCAGAAGCCTTAAACAGGAAACCTGTCTCCTAAGGAGGACCTTCTTGGATATGTGGATTTGGGAAAGTAGGGTTTTGCCCACACCCCTTCTGTCCCAGGAGTTCACCTCATAATAGTTCACTGACCTTGTCTAAACTACTTGGAGTTTCTTTTCTAATATGTAACAGAAAGAGTATACAGAAAGGTCCAGGACGTGGCTCTAGAGTTATATTGCCCGCTTAAGTCTTTCATAAGCTCTTCTTGGCCTAGCTAGCGGACTCCTCTTCTGTGCGCCAATGATGTAGCACACTGAGCCCACTCTGTCTCTTCACTCTGCCAGCATTATGTTAAAATTCTCTCTCCCCTTTTATTGTGAGCTCCTTGAGGCCAAAGATCATTGGCGATGTTATATCCTGAGCTCCTAGAATAGTGCCCACAGTATAGTAGGTAATCAATAAATATTTGTGAAACTAAAATGAAAGGCAAATGAAGCCATCTGGTAGAGGTCTTTTAATGGTAGGTCTAAGGGTGTGGATTTAAGCCAGTTTGTAAATGGGAGCAATAGTGTATTTTGTGAAATGACATGATTGAAAAGGAGTATAAGACTTAAAAAGTAATATTTTTTTTAATTTTTATTTTTTAGTTTGTTTTGCTTTACAATACTGTGTTCGTTTTGCCATACATTGACATGAATCAGCCACGAGTGTACATGAGCTCCCAATTTTTTAAGAAGCATAGACTCAAGGTTAAAAAGACCTTACTGGATTACCTCATCCAGCCACCCATTTAAGGTTGACCCTCTTGTATAACTTAGTGGTTTGGGTGCCTTCCAGCATCTGCCACGGATGCCTATTCCATTTTCAAATGAGCTAAAATATATTCTATAGCTTTATCGCTAAGTTNCATGAGCTCCCAATTTTTTAAGAAGCATAGACTCAAGGTTAAAAAGACCTTACTGGATTACCTCATCCAGCCACCCATTTAAGGTTGACCCTCTTGTATAACTTAGTGGTTTGGGTGCCTTCCAGCATCTGCCACGGATGCCTATTCCATTTTCAAATGAGCTAAAATATATTCTATAGCTTTATCGCTAAGTTCTCCCTTGGAGATACCTAGACAACGTATTGCCTCTCTTATATATGCACATACCCAGTTCGTCATTCCTCATATGATAGGATTTAGGGCTCATTTATTATCCTAGTAACTATCTTCTAACTATTTTCCAGTGAATGTACATTACTTTAAAAATGTATCACTGGAACTGAAAGGTATATTTCAGCTATGGTCCAGAGTAGAAAGGTTTTTTTTGCCTCTGTAATCTCAGAAGCCATGTGCACATTAAACACAACTTATCTCACTAGCTTTATTGATGATCTTGTCCCATCACTGAGTCTTGTTTAGCTTTCCANGTGGAGCTGGATTTCTTCTCTCTTGAGCTTGGAGTATCACTGCAGATACTTCTTGAGATAAAAGATTAACTCCTTATGGTACACCTATCCATAGTCACTCTTATCCCATTTACAAATGAGGAAACTGAGCCTTGGAGAGATCAGTAACATGTCCATGGACATAAAACTAGGAAGTGACAGAACTGGAATTTAAATCCTAGGCCTTGTGGTTTTCGAGTCTGTGATCTATGCTCTTCTGCTGTTACTTCTTTCAATAAAAATTTGTTGAAATGAAAATAACATTCTTGTCAATCAAGAGTTTATAAAGCAAATTCATATCATTTCATTTGATCCTCAAAGTACTCTGTAAGGAAAGCATAGCTATTCCCATTTTAGGATAGAGAAAACTGAGGCTTGGACAGGTGGACGATTTTTCCAAACTCACCTGGCTAGTAAGTTATGGGGACAAAGTGTTGGAACCTGGATGCCCCCTGGCTGCAGCCCTCATTTTCTCTCTGCCTTAGTTGAATGGATTAGTAACTCCCATGAACCAAGGGCCACTGCAGTCTGCCCCTTTTATTTCTCGCCCCCTCCACTGGTTTTCATTTCTTCTTGAGGTCAGTAGTTACACTCAAATGAAATGAGAAATGAGTGGGGAGGGATTTTTGCATCAAAGAGGGTTCCTCTAAATAACCAGCTTTCCTGCAATTTCTCCTGGTATATCACCAATCTCTAGTTTAGTTTTCTCCGCCTCCTGTGCCATGCACAACAAGCAGTCACTTATGGTTGGGACTGGATTTGGGAAGTCAAAGGTAAATAAAAAATTCTTAGATAATTCTCTGTTTGTTGGGTACTTGTTTACTATCTGGACTTCAGTGCTTAAGGCTATAGCTTCAGAGTACTACAGCCCCCACACACCCCTATTTTTCACTGTAGCTCCCTTTGAGTCTCAGAGAGCACATTGCTTTCTTGTTTTAGTCCAGTATCCGTCCATTTTGACTATGGACAGAAACTGTAACAAACTTAGGCTGAGTTCTTCACGTTTTCCCCCAATAGGATCTTACTTTCAATTCAAGTTGTCAGTCATTACTAAAAAATCCAGTCTTTCTTTATACAACTATTTATTTGTATGCCATCTTATTCCAGAGAAAATGAGGTAAATTAAAGGAAACACAAAATAGTAAAATACAGGTAGAAAGTAGAGAATAAAGTTAGAGAAGATAGAATAGGACAAGAATTGATGATAGAGATTTGACTTCTAGCTTTTTAGCCGGGGAGGGGGGGCGGGAAACAAATAAAAACAAAAACAAAATCTGCAATGCAATGAATTTCAGAATTGTTACTGATGAATTTAAAGGTTTAAAAACCTTTAAAAGAAAATTCTCACTTGAGGTTCATTTCAGATGGTAATTCCCTGTGAAAAGCATTGTAGGTACTGTGTTTATAAAGATGACCTTGAATCTTTCAATGTAGCACATGAGTCAGGCAAGCTGAAACCTATGACATAAAATAAAAGCAGCTCACAGGCAAGACGGTGTGGGAATGCTTAGGAAAGGAAGACCTGTCTTGATAGGAGATTCTTGACTGAGCTTTGAAGGAAGGAGTTGATTTTGATTGAAGAGAATGAAAAGATGGGCATCCCAGCCCTGGGGAATGAAATGATCCTTGATTGAGGTTATGGTCTTGTGTTTGGGGGAGGCAGTCATTTGGGTCAAGTATAAGAAGAGTGGTGTGGAATGCAAGACAGCAAGCGAGGTTAGTATAAGACTGTGCCTTTTAAGAAGCTGGATGATTTCCATGGAAGGGCTGTGTCCTGATTTTGCTTGGGGACATTCGTTCTGACATCAGGCTGTGGCACAGAAGTGAGGGATTGAGTGGAGGGAGATCAGTTAGAGCACTGTTGCAGTAACAAAGAAGAGAAGTGAGCAGGCCCCAACTAGGCCAGTGGCAATGGAAATGAAAAGTGGACAGTGGAGAATCTGTGGGAGCTAAAATTCAGAAGATTCAACCAAATGTGGAGGCTAACTAGGAGACACATAGGAAATACAACAGGAGAAAGTTAGGAGGGGTTTGGGTTATACTAAAGTAACCCAACAGGCAGAGATCTGACTGAATCTTCTGGAGTCTTTTCTGGTTTCTTTACAGTATGACACACTGGTCCAGAACTTTGAGTTTGGTTGGCTAAACCTGGTTTTGAATCATGGCTCACTAACTATGTGATTTTCCATAAGCAATCCAAGCCTTCATCTTGCCATGTGCAAAATGGGGATAACATCTACCATAGACAGGGCGGTGAAGATTGAGGGAGAATGTGCACATTTGGAAAATAGCACACTGTGAGGCTGTCATGAGCAATCTTACTGAGATATTTCCACTCCTAGTACTTTCAGACTGGTCTTGCTCCTTCTCTTTGTATTTCTGCTCTGTTGTCTCATCTTCAGTTCTATTGGAAGCATATGTTTCTCAAAACATAATCAGAGCCGCAGTGTCCCGGCTCACCTAGCAATACCAGTACACACAGCAGCATGGTGAGGTGTCAAGTGTGGTCTCACTGCTACTAGATGAGAATCCTCCACATTGGTGTTTTGGTCCCATTCACCACTCGGTGAAGAGGAGAGACACCCTAGGATACCAAGGGACGTTCAGGTTCTGAAGGCAAGATTCTGCACTCTGGGATGTGAGGGTTTGCACTGCTAAAATCTTCCACCGAGAAGTGCTCTGGGTGAGGTTAAAGTGGCCCTGAGGACTGAAAGGCAGACAATAGAAAAAGGGAGTGCCAGGATTTCAGTGTCACTTGGCTCACCAAACTGCCTCTTGAAGACCTGTAAATATGACAGTCTGCAAAAGCAGCAGGAAAAGTGACAAGTGGTAGAAATCATGAAGCAGCCTGTGAATCCCTAAGGGCAGCTAACACTGGGAAGGAGTCTCTAAAGGGTCAGTGAATTGTTTTAACATTCCTAATTATCAGGTGTGGACTGAGCTTCTTATTGGAAATTCTCTCTCTAATTAACATATTCCTCCTCTGAACATGCTCACAGATCTCTGAAAATTCAAGAAACACTGGAAAAATGTACCAGGAGCTCTAGCTTTAATTAAAAATATAATAATTAGATTGTGGGATCCTACCTCTAATTGTAGAGCCAGATTTTCTTTGGTGTCTGACTTATATTCTGATGATATTATGCCCTGGGAATTAATAAAGTTTCTGGAAATCTGTTAACAATTTTTAAAAACTCCATGACTCAATCTCAACCCAGAAGTATAGATAGGATCCATGTCATTCCACTTTTCTTAGATCCTTTGCCTGAGTTGTTGGAGAATTAAGTCCTTGTGTTGAAGGCAATGGTACCCCACTCCAGTACTCTTGCCTGGAAAATCCCATGGACGGCAGAGCCTGGTGCACTGCTGTCCATGGGGTCGCTAAGAGTCAGACACGACTGAGCAACTTCACTTTTATGCATTGGAGAAGGAAATGGCAACCCATTCCAGTGTTCTTGCCTGGAGAATCCCAGGGACGGGGGAGCCTGGTGGGCTGCCGTCTCTGGAGTCGCACAGAGTCGGACACGACTGAAGCCACTTAGCAGCAGCAGCAGTTGTCATGCACATGAATGGAATGTTATTTCATCTGGAATAGCTGAACTTCACTTTTGAAGTTGGTTGAGTGGTATATTAAAGTGCTGACAATTGCCAGGCAAAACATCACCCTTTGATTTGCACAAAAGAGGCCCTATCCTAGTCCCATACTTGAACTTCAATGTGCATAGAGATTTGCTTAGAGATTTTGATTGAGTGGATCCAAGCAGGGCCTAGAATTCTGTATTTCTAGTAGGTTCCCAGATGGTATCCACTCTTGTGTTGGTGGAGCACACTTTTGGGGAGCATAGCTCTGAAGGACCCCACTCTGGCCCTTCTTTATCTTCTCCCTTCTCTGTTAAATAAGCAATCCACAGATCCAAGGAGATGTGCCTACTCACAGCCTGGGCCCCCTCCTTCTAGACCTTGCAGTGGATATTTGGAGTCCTAGAATTCTCTGCCCAAATGGCCTTACACCTTATTCTAGGGTCTTCTCTGACCTCCTCCTCAGGTTCTTTCACCTGAGGTGGATGAACCCCAGGTCTGAGGGGTGGCTGAGGGCCAGTATTGTGGATGTGTGTTTGGTACCCCTTGTGGTGCAAGATAGGACTGAGGTGAGGAACTGAACTGAGGGTACAGGGGGAGGCTCTCCTGGCACAGCTCTGTTCTAGTGTAGGACGCTGAGAAGTTGAAGAATTCTACATGCAACCTGGATTCCAGCCTCAGGTTCTTTGAGGATCTTAAATGGAGAATGCCAGGAGGAGCTAGGGGTCTTGTGAACAGGCGTTGCCTACCTTGAATCGGAGAGGGTGAGCAGACACTTCACAGCATATGATCTATGGGCCTCCATTTGTACTCTTGCCCCTATGCTACAAATGTCAGGGTAGGTCTAACTGGATAATGCTTTATGACCCTAAAGAATTGACATCTTCATCCCGTCATCACTTGGTATTTTGGATACATTTATTTTTCTTGATACACATTAGAAATATGTATATTAGTTATGCTGCTATACAGTGTTTAGCTCTATACTTTTGTTTTATGTGCTGTTCTGCCATCCTTGAATATATTTAGCAGCAGACAAATTCTTTTAAAAGTAAGATTTTTTTTTAAGTGATAAAAGGTAATGCAAAATTTTTGTTATTTACTATAAATGTTTTTATTCTGTGAGGAAAATAAGATGATATGCATTTGCATTTTATAATTTTGGTAGATTTCAGTAAAAGTTGGTTCTTGGTGATTAGACTACTGAGGACCAAAGTTCCCAGCTATAGATATAGATTATAGGACCAGTGCTAAGTGACAGGAGTGAAAGGTCTTCTACTGAAACTAGCGTCTCTTGTTCTATTTTAAGTTTTCATCTGCAATGTTTGAAACCTCCTTCTGAGTGCAGGGAGCATCTGTGTCTCACAATCCTCAGGCCCAGTGCAGCAGGCACTCTTAGCAGGACTCACGGCCGGTAGGATCTGCCACTTAGGATGTGGTCTCCCCAGGTATCCCATGTTGCACAGGGCTTCCGTGCTGCCTCTGATCTTCTGAACACCCCACTCTTCCCACCAAGATTGAGAGGGTCTGGTGAGTTCTTTGGATTTTGCTGAACTTAACCTTCTGTCTGTCTAGACTCAGTAACTGCCAGGAATTTTAGGCTAGTTAGAGTATCGGTTCAGTTCAGTTCAGTCGCTCAGTGGTGTCCAACTCTTTGCGACCCCATGAATCGCAGCACGCCAGGCTTCCCTGTCCATCACCAACTCCCGGAGTTCACCCAAACTCATGTCCATTGAGTCAGTGATGCCATCTAGCCACCTCATCCTCGGTCGTCCCCTTCTCCTCCTGCCCCCAATCTCTGCCAGAATCAGAGTCTTTTCCAATGAGTCATCTCTTCGAATGAGGTGGCCAAAGTACTGGAGTTTCAGCTTTAGCATCATTCCTTCCAAAGAAATCCCAGGGCCGATCTCCTTCAGAATGGACTGGTTGGATCACCTTGCAGTCCAAGGGACTCTCAAGAGTCTTCTCCAACACCACAGTTCAAAAGCAGCAATTCTTCGTATATTGGCATGAAAAATGAAGGTTTCAAAGAATGATTTCAAACCTCAATTGTGTCACTGAAGAGAAAGAGACTGGAACAATTGGAGCAATGTCTAATTGATTTCTCAGTTGAACTGCTTGTTTTCTTAGCATCTCTATATCTCTATGGGTATTTCTTTCTTTCTTTTGGCGGGGTATTTCTTTCTTCAGCACCTATGAACAATTTATTTTTCCTCCTTTGCCCTCCTTTTTCCTCTTTCCTTTCTTTAATTTCCTTTTTTGACATTGAAAACTATTGAAGTGAAATTCACATAACATATAATTAACCATTCAGTGTGCAATACATTAACATATTCTGGACATTTAATATAAATAGGATCAAGTGCTCTTTGGTGTCTGGCCTCTTTCACTTAACATGTTTTTGTGGTTCACCCACACTTAGCATGTATCAGTACTTCAATTCTTTTCATGGCTGAATAAAGGGAGAAGACAGGAAGGAAATTGATGTTTTGGAGTCATACATTACATTATATAATGCATTCTCTCATTTGATCTTCATAGCAACCCTGTTATCTCCATCTTATAGATGGAGAAACCGAGGCCTTGAAAATTTAAGAAACTTGCTGCTGCTGCTGCTAAGTCGCTTCAGTCGTGTCCGACTCTGTGCGACCCCATGGACGGCAGCCCACCAGGGTCCGCCATCCCTGGCATTCTCCACGCAAGAACACTGGAGTGGGTTGCCATTTCCTTCTCCAGTGCATGAAAGTGAAAAGTGAAAGTGAAGTTGCTCAGTCGTGTCCGACCCTTCGATACCCCTCCGTTAAGAAACTTAGGGAGGCTCATATTGCTATGTATAACGGAGTCAAGAATTGGCCCTAGAGGTTTCCGATTGCAAAATTCTCTATAGCAGTACATGGTGTCTTTGTAATCTAGTAAGTATTCAATTGCTATTTACTTAATGGATGAGTGAGTTAATTAGGAGAGAGAAAGTGCGTGTTGCTCCTCTAGTGGATCTGGTTTGTGCTGCTTTGGTCTGACACAAGTGAGCAGATGGATCCTGGGAAATGAAATTGACAGGACCCCCACCCACTGGGTTTCCCTTTCTCTCAGCTCTGAACCAGACATTCAGCTGGACAGAGCTAAGGAATGTTAAGAGATACTGACAGATTGATGGCCTGTTAGCTGGAGTATACCTCTCCTGTGAGGGTTCCACCAGAACTCTTCTCATCTAGAGGTAGGTGTCTGAATCCCTCCTCCTCCTGGAAACTGGCAAGAGTAATGGACTGGTTGGGAGGCTGCATTGAACAGGATCCTAGTGAGCTGTCAAATGTGATTGCTGAAATCATTTCAATATGAGCTTATCAGACTGTTTAGGAACAGAGAACAGCTCAGTACATGTTATTTATGGCATTCACACTCTTACAGCTAGAAACAAAATATAGAATGTCCCAGACTCGGATTTAAATTAGAATATTCCAGCGTGTACAAATTAACTGAACAATAGATTTGAAGGACAAGAAAGAGCCTCGAATTTAGAGGAGAGGGAGGGGGAGAAAGAAGGCAAGAGCCAGAGTGAGAAAGATTGAAGAAACATGTCTAAATTTATAGAGCAACTTGAAAATATTTCAGTCCTCAAATGCTGCTTGTCCTTTTACCAACCGTGGGAATGGGAAAGGCATTCTAGTGTATCCCATTGCGAGTTATTTTAGCAAAACTCCTGCTGTGAACAACTGCGGAATTACATTGTTTTCTTTGTGGCTTTCAGACCCGTTTGGATAAATCTTTCAGAATTTTCTGCAGTCATTTGAGTGACTTTGAAAGGACTAAAGTTTGTTCAATTAAATAGATATGCCCTGTTAGCCAGGTTCCTAAAATTGTATCCTGGTGGACTGTTAATGAGTAAGAGTTTGTGTCCTAAAGATCGGTGGACTTGTAATTATTGTTGAGAGAAAAATGGGATGGTTTGAGATTTGAAGGGGGCTCACTGCTAAAGGCCCCCCACCTACCCTGCAGGCATCTGTCTGGTGTGACATACCAATGTATGTCCTCAAAACCTGGAAACCCATTTGGGGTCAAGTAGACCCAGCTTTGAATCCAGGCCCAGCTTTTATCAGCTGTGTGAATTTTATCCTTCTCTGATTCTCTCTTCTCATACATGAGTGTTCTTCAGTCAGTTGTGTCTCTTTGCGACCCAACGGACTGCAGCACACCAGGTGTCCCTCCCCTTCACTATCTCCCAGAGTTTTCTCAAACTCATGTCAGTTGAGTCGATGATGCCTTCCAACTCTCTAATACTTGGTCACCCACTTCTTCTCCTGTTCTTGATCTTTTCCAGCATCAGGTATTTTCCAGTGAGTTGGCTCTTCCCATCTGGTGGCCAAAGTATTTGAACTTAAGCTTCAGCATCATTCTTCCAATGAATATTCAGGGTTGATTTCCTTTAGGATCAACTGGTTTGATCTCCTTGCAGTCCAGTCCAAAGGATTCTCAAGAGTCTTCTCCAGCTCCACAGTTCGAAAGAATCAATTCTTTGGCACTCAGCCTTCTTTATGGTCCAACTCTCACATCCATACATGACTACTGACTGGAAAAACCATAGCTTTGACCATATGGACCGTTGTTGACAAAGTGATGTCTCTGCTTTTTAATTAGCTGTCTAGGATTGTCATGATACTAATTATAAATGGAAATATAGCATTTTTGATAAACTTTCTCTTTGAGAAGTTTTATTTAAGTTCTCTGTATAATCGCAGCCTGAACACCTACAGACAGGCTGGATACTGCGTGGATTTAATTGATGAAAGAGAATGACCTCTTTCTGGCTCTTGCCATGATCACTTAGGGAAGAATTAACCTTCACTGAGTAAGATGTGCTATAAAACTATACTTCTTAAACGATGTGTAGAAGAGGGTCAGTTTTTTTCTCTTTGCATTTTAAGCCACTATGAATGAAACATGGTCCTCCTGTTCATGGCTGGATTCACCAGACGTGTGTGACAACACTGGATCTGGTCTATACCCTGTTCAGGGAAAATTGAGTCTACATATCACAGCAATATCAGGTTTCTATATAGGAGTTCATATAGCAAAGTTTCTGTAAGCATAGAAACTCCCAGTTTCTGCACTTAATGAGTGTCAATAACAAATAGATTGTGACCAGCACTGGCAATCCTAATGCTTCTGTATCAGTGAGAGAGCAGTGAGGTGGGAGTACATCCAGAGCTGACAGAACTTTCTAGTCTCTGACCTCTTGTGGGCTAAACTCTATTTCGTATTCTTTCCCCTTATCCCTTGCCTTGTAGAAAACCTAAAATTCAAGCTCAGGATTGCCGTGGCTTTCAAAGCTGATGCTACCTGTGTGGCCCACATGATGCAACGTGTTTCTCAACAGAAAGAGGGTTTTGGAGGAGTTCTGAGACTTACTTGCCAGTGTACTTCACCCAGAATCCTCAGTTTTTATCAGCCCTTACAGGCATATCTCATTTATTGTGCTTGATTGTTCTTTGTATTGATACTACAATTTTCACAAGTTGAAAGCTTGTGGCAACCCTCAATTGTTAGGTGATAGTTAGCATTTTTTTTTTTTTTTAGCAAAATGTACTTTTTAAACTAAGTCATGTCTTTGTGTTCTTAGACATAATGATTTTGTACAGTTAACAGCTCATTTCACATGCTAGCAAAGCTATGCTCAAAATCCTTCAAGCTAGACTTCGGCAAGAACAAGAACTGAGAACTTGCAGATGTACAAGCTGAATATAGAAAAGGCAGAGGAATTAGAGGTCAAGTTGCCAACTTTCATTGGATCGTGGAGAAAGCAAGAGAGTTCCAGAAAAACATTTACTTCTGTTTCATTAATTATGCTATAAAGCCTCTGACTCTGTGGATTACAACAAATTGTGGAAAATTCTTAAAAGAGATACAAATACCAGACTACCTTACCTGTCCCCTGAGAAACCAGTATGCAGGACAAGAAGCAACAGTTAGAACAAGACAAGAAACAGCAGACTGGTTCAAAATTGGGAAAAAGTGTACATCAAGGATATATATTGTCACCTCACTTATTTAACTTCTATGCAGAGTACATCATGAGAAATGCTGGGCTGGATGAAGCTCAAGCTGGAATAAAGATTTCCAGGAGAAATATCAACAACCTCAGATAGCAGATGATACCACGCTAATGGCAGAAAGTGAAGAGGAGCTAGAATCTCTTGATAAAGGTGAAAGAGGAGAGAGAAAACGGTGGCTTGAAACTTCACATTAAAAAATCTAAGCTCATGGCATCCAGTTCCATCACTTCCTGTCAAATAGAAGGGGGAAAAGTGGAAGCAGTGACAGATTCTATTTTCTTGGGCTCCAAAATCACTGCAGACGGTGACTACCACCATGAAATTGAGACACTTGCTCCTGGAAAGAAAGCTATGACAAAGCTAGACAGCATATTAAAAAGCAAAGACAGAACTTTGCTGACAAAGCCCTGTATAGTCAAAGCTATATTTTGTCCAATAGCCATATACAGATGCGAAAGTTGGACCATAAAGAAGGCTGAGTGCTGAAGAATTGATGCTTTCAAACTGTGGTGCTGGAGAAGACTTTTGAGAGTCCCTTGGACTGCAGGAAGATCAAACTAGTCAATGCTAAAGGAAATCAACCCCGGATGTTCATTGGAGGAGCTGATGATGAAGCTGAAGTTCCAATACTGTGGCCACCTGATGCAAAGAATTGACTCATCAGAAAAGAACCTGATGCTGGGAAAGATTGAAGGCAGAAGGAGAAGAGAGGTAGAGGATGAGATGGTTAGGTAGCAATACCGACTCGATGGGCATGAATTTGAGAAAATTCCTGGTGACAGTGAAGGACAGAGGAGCCTGGCGTGCTGCAGAGTTGGATGCGAGTTAGCGACTGACAGTCACAACAGTTAGTAGACTATAATATAGTGCAAATGTAAGTTTTATGTGCATGGGAAACCGAAACATTCTTGTGACTTGCTTTATTGTGATATTTGCTTTATTGCAGTTGGTCTGGAACTGAGCCCACAGTATCTCTAAGGTATACTTGTCTATGTTTAGGAACAAACGCAAACATTTCCTTGGTGACACTTTTTTAAGGCTTATGGACAAGCTAGCAGGCTCACTCTAGATTCTGCTTCCAGGATGTCTTTGAAAAGCAATGAAAAATAGCATAATGGAGTTACATTTAGACACAATTCTCTGAAGAGTTGCAATGCCTAGTGCTGTTTTCTGAGCTGCACAGAATTTAAGCTAAAAATGCAAATCTATTCTTGGCTACCAGGAGTTTAGAATCTAAACAGTGTGGAAAGCTCAAACTATATGTTATGTCAGATAAGGACTGGGCGGTTTCATAAAATTTTGAGTATGTTTTAGAAAAATTTTGACAACTGAATGCAGTATGTACATGGTTTTCTTTAGAAACCAGATAATTTATTTCAAATTTATTGAGATACAATCTATGTACAATAAATTATATCCTGTTAAAGAGAGAATGCACATTGTTTCACGCCTGTATAAACCCATGAAATCCTTGCTCCAGACAGGATACATAGATCATTTTCATCACCTTCAGAAGTTTCTTCATTTTACTTTACAATCTGATCTTCTTTTAGCCTGCAATTCTAGGCAACCACTGCTCTGGGTTTTGTCATGTAGGTTAATTTACATTTTTTAGAATTTTAGATGAATGGTAGCTTACAGTATGTCCTCTTTTGTGTCTGGCCTCTTTCACCACTGTACCTGTCTTGAGATTCACCCATGTTGTGTCTCAGTAGTTCATTCCTTTACAATGCTGAGTAGTATTTCATTTTATGGTTATAACATATTTTGTTTATCTACTTTCCTGTTGAGTTGGTGCCAGTTATTGGCTGTTGTGAATAAAATAGCCATGAATATTTATGTACAAGTCTTACCATGGACATATATTTGCATTTCTCTTGGGCAAGTACCTAGGAGTAAAATGTCTGGGTCATATGGTAGGTATATGTTTAACTTTTTAAGAAATCAGGATAGAGGATTTTTTTGCTAAGTTCAGCCACCAAGCAATGCATAGACATTAAACATAGAAAGTTTAATTTTTGTTCATGAATGGATAGAACCGAGTTGTGGGAAAGTAAGGATTTCCTGTAAAAATGCATGCCAAAATATGCTCTTTAAAAAGAACTTTCAGAANGTTGCTTCTCTCTTCAAATTTGTCTACCTTTCATTGCCCTTGGCTCTCTCAGAATTGTGTTATGCCCATATGGTACTTTTGCATGAAAAAGTAAAAGATATCCCCTCTGTTTAGGATTTCAGCTCCCATCACCCTTTCGCCAGGCATATTTGTGCTGAATACAACTGGCCAACCATGTGTTGAGGCCTTGGCCTCTCCAAATGTTTGACAAATGCCTACCTGGACTTTTGTTCCTCTGCCTTGCCTTACCCCTTCACACTTGAGTCATCCAGGTTTGCATCTGTCTGTCTGTCCTGCTTGTCACTATTCTAATCCTCAGAGTCTCTTTTATCCTAACACAAAACATTTGCCACCAAGATATCAAACACTGACTAAACACTGAAGGTCAAGGTGGCCTAATACTTCATTCCCACAGAATAATAAGCTATAATAGTAGATCTCAAGCTTTCCTGTGTTCTCTATTTAATAGAGAAGCCAAATGAACATTTATTGAGGAGTTGCTATATGCCAGGCTCTATATACCTGTTATAAATGTCCAAATGTGTATACAGAGTATGTATCTTATTCCTATTAACATATTTAAATGAAGAAATCATAAAAAGAAACAATCTCTAAGGACAGAAAATGTATTATAGCATGAGAAATTCTACTTTGAACCTTAACAGAATTGTTACTACTTCCTTCGATTGTTCGATTATTGCGAATAAATATCACAACAACCATCAAGACAGAAAATATACAAAGAAGAAATGCAGTCTGCTATGGAAGTGATTTTTAAACTCACAGGCTGTCTTAACATTTGTCCTGGTTCATCCTCTGAGAAGTGTGTGCTCTGGTGTTTGGAGAACTGGGACATGGGACGTCATGGGCTACCAGAGGATGTAACTCAGTTCACAGGCATCACCATACTGTGCCAGTTGCCACAGAGAGCTAAAGATTCCCCAAGGATAGTCACAGTTTTGCTCTATTCCTGTCCAAGAAATGGGACAGATGAAGATCCAACATGTGAAAAGGATTAAAAGAAAGCAAAGTTTAAGAGAAATGGTGGATGGGGTCCACCAGGTGCTTCCATTTCCTGATAGATCATAAAGGTACATAGTAGTTTCCACAGAAATAGGAAGAATGTGTCTCACATAGTATTTAAAGAAACAGGAATCTTGGTGTCCTCAAGAAATTGTGTAAATATCTAAATAATAGCAAAAAGAAGGGTTTAAATGTTCAGTTCTTTTGGAGCATTATTTGAGGAGAATCGGGAATGGTCATCAACCTTTTCTTCTTTTTGCTCATGCCGTAGGTGAAAGAATAAATAAAATAATTATCAAAGGATCTATTTTACCTAGATTTCTAGCCCTCACCCTGGTTTTGACTGCTTTAATCTACACTCTTCTGACAGTTATTAGTAACTCACTGCTTAGTTTATTTATGGGTATTTATCAATGCTCCTACATGCCAGGCATTGCAGTGACTGCTGCAGAAGATCAGAGTTGCAGAAAACACTGCTCATGCTTAAGGGGTTTACTGCCTCAGGTATGAACAGGTGATGGGGCAGTGGTTTGGCCCTTATACTTATTAAATTGCTATGAAATAACATAAATAAACATTAGAAGGGGTTTTCCTACGTTTTCAGGCTTTCTGAGTTCTCCTCATGGTGTTTGTTTCATAGGCAGCCTTTCTGCAAGTGAAAGAAAAAAACGCGCAGAGCCGCTAATACTTCTCTCTCCTGTCACCTCTCTGACTTTTGCTGCCAAAAGTAATTATTTTTAATGCAAATTCTCAACCATAAAAATATGGCTTTTGAAATTAGTGCTAGAAAGAGAGACCAATATCTTAGTGGGTACAGCAAAACAATTTTTAAAAAACATTAAAAGCAGATCTGCCCAGTTTCCTAATAGCTAGAGTTTTGTGCAAGTCATAGCAAATTAAAAACTGAAGTATGGGGACAAAGTATCTGTCCCACCTAAACCAAACTCACCAGATGAAAGCAATCTACCCCAAATCCATTGGAAAATTAATGATTGCACAGCAACTCCCTCCAAAATGGTGAGGGCAGCTGGACCAGAGATGGCAGACCGGGAGCAGTTCAGTGTGTTTTCACCAGATAGATAGAATGCTAGGTCTTTGGCCCCCTCCCCTGCTTGGGCAGCTTTATGTTCTAGACCCTTTGTGAATGACTACTTCTCAGACCTGTGTTCTGGGAGAGCACTTTGTGCTGCACCGCCCAGTGTCTGCTCACGGAGGCCTTGCGCATATCACCAAAGACACTTCAGTTTAGTTCAATTCAGTCACTCAGTCTTGTCCAACTCTTTGAGACCCCATGAACCACAGCACGCCAGGCCTCCTTGTCCATCACCAAATCCATGAGTCCACCCAAATCCATGTCCATTGAGTTGGTGATGCCATCCAACCATCTTATCCTCTGTCATCCCCTTCTCCTCCTGCCCTCAATCTTTCCCAGCATCAGGGTCTTTTCCAATGAGTCATGTCTTCACATCAGGTGGCCAAAGTATTGGAGTTTCAGCTTCAACATCAGTCCTTCCAATGAACGCCCAAGGACACTCACAGGCCACCAAATGCCATGTGCCTCTCACTAAGATGTGTCACCTTATTTTCTGCATCTTCTGGGCCTTGCTTCTGTTTTCAACTGCCATTTGACTATGAAAATCTTGAGAATAGTGACTCTACTTCTTTCCGAGTGCTTTCTCTCTCCAGGGCCAGGCATAGTGTACCTTACAAATCAGATTCTCTAGAGCAATCAACCAACAGTTGGTGTGCATTTTAGGATTCCTCTCTGACTACAGGTGTTTGCAAGCAGTGTTTCAGAGCCTTAGGATTCTGCAGGTGTGGGGAAAAAGTATGAGCAAGTGGTAAGTCAACTGGATACCACATTCCCTCAACACATATCTGTCTTGAGAAGCTCTACTTTTGCCTGTTTTTTTTACTTTGGGATTTCTCTGCAAATAAAGATTCTAGTATAAATACATAGATAAATGTACAATCAATCCATACTTCCATACCAGTGCGTCATTACTCCCAAGAACACTTTCCCGATAGTAATTTTTAGTATCTTAATCAAGTTAATGGGTCCATAAGGAGAAGGCAATGGCAACCTACTCCAGTATTGCCTGAAAAATCCCATGGATAGAGGAGCCTGGTAGGCTACAGTCCATTGGGTCGCAAAGAGTCAGACATGACTGAGCGACTTCACATTCACTTTTCACTTTCATGCATTGGAGAAGGAAATGGCAACCTACTCCAGTGTTCTTGCCTGGAGAATCCCAAGGACAGAGGAGCCTGGCGGGCTGCTGTTTATGGGGTCGCACAGAGTCAGATGTGGCTGAAGCAACTTAGCAGCAGCAGCAAGTTAGAGTTTGACCTGGAAAACATAACCTACTCACCCTAGATATTTTAAGAAGGAAAGGATTTAATACAGGAAATTATGTCTTATTGAACCATTGGACAGGCAAGTGGAGAAAGGCTTGGGGAACTGCATCTGGCTTCCCAAAGATCAAGAGGATGCAGAAATCAAAAGAAAGAGTCACAGATGACCTCAGTCATTTAGAGCAGCAAAGCAGGGACTTTGCAGGTGAAGGTCCAGAATCTGAGGCAAGTTTCAAGTGTATTCTTGCACATGGCTCTGTTTGCCGTTCCTAGTGGGAAACGTGGCTCCTCTTTCTCTTCTGCCTCCAAAACTGCACAAAGTGCCTCTCACTGGTAGGCTCTAAAGCTGGAACCTTGCTGGTTGGGACCCTAGAAGAATAGACTATTTCTTGGGCTCCTCTGGGGGAGAAGAATGCTTACTATGGGCCAGACAGCATTCTGAGTGTTTTCCATGCATGAGCTAAGTTAATATTGGAGCCATCTTATAAGGTGAGTTCTATTATTGTTTTTCCCATTTTATAGCTGAGGACACTGAAGCACAAAGATCAAATCACATAGCCAAAGTTACCCATTTTGTCAGTGGCAGAATTGGGTTTAAGAGCCCAGGCAGTCTGTGTCTTGAGTCTGTCCTCTTGACCTTGATCCTAGTGGTTCTCAATCTGGAGCTGTTCTAGGGGACAGGGGACATGTCTAGAAATATTTTTGATTGCCACAACTGGGGAGAGGGTCTTTAGGTGGAAGAAACCAGGGATGCTGCTGAACATCCTACGATGAATAGGGCGGCTTCCTACAGTGAAGAGTTAGCTGTCCCAAAATGTCAGCAGTGTGAGGCCCTTTTCTACAACTTGCTGAGAGGGAGCAGAGGGGCTTTTCCTGTTCTTTGACGTCTACCTCTTGAGAGGCTCTTTGGCATCTTGTGCCCTGGGTTGGGGTGGCCAGACCCTCCCCCTTCCCCAGCTCTACAAGGGACTACTTCTCTCTTGGCACCTGGACCTGGCTGAGATCAGAGGATAGGAGATCCTCCTGTTCTAGAAACTGTCAGATTGCCTAGTGTTTGGTCCACATCTTTCGTGGTGCCTAGAGCACTATTTTTCGTATAGAACACTTTGCCTCTTTCTTTTCCTCCTTACTCCTCTTGTTCCAGGATTGTCATTCTGCTGCCAAATATAACACAGACCCATGGGGAGCCTTAGAATAAACTTAGGCTCCAGTCACGGTCCCAACCGCCTGACCTGCATGAGTGTGCTACTACCTTGCTCCACAAATGGCCAGCACAAAGCCAGTCTCACTTCTGCTCTCTGCCCGGAAGTCTGTGGAGGGCTGCAGGACCCAGGGCCTGGGCCATGGGTGGCACTTTCTGGCCCTCAAGGACACTACCCATCTTCTTGAGCAGCAGCTGGCACCTGTCACACATGTCCTGGTGGCATGTATCTGTTGGAAGTGAGGAGTGATCCATGCCAGCTGGCTTGTCAGCTGTCACAATAAACAATGTGCAAGAGCCACCTTGTGTCTGCAGCACAGCTGAGGGGCTGTCTTTGCACACGGGCTGTGCGAGGGCGGTGGGCAGCCTCCTCATGCTCCATATGAGCAATTTCCATTCTGTTGTTTTCTCTCACACATGGTGTTCTGGAACAGCTCTGGAAGGAGAGAGAGGGAGAGAGACCGACTCAGTGTTTTAACTTAGGTTTTATGAGCTTCATCTATAGCTGCGTCCATTTGCTATGAGGAATAGGAACAGCTCTTCTGTGTGGCAGAATACAAACCCATGAAGGACTCTGGTGCTGTGATGGAAAGGGCACTGGGCTGTGAGTTATGGCTCAGCTGGGTCAAGTTCATGACCATGGTTTTATATCACCTCATTTCTCCTCATCATAATTTCCTTCCCTGTAAAATGTAGATATTGGAACATTATAACTTTTAAAGTTTCTTCCAGCTTTAGAGTTCAAACCTGTGGAGGCAGTCCTCTGTGAATTGCTCTAGATGGAGAGATGAATGTGGAGTTCTCTGAGAGTCACGCCTGGCCACATCAATCCTTACCCCTTTGTGGAAAAACATCAAGTTAAGGATAAAAGAAGATAGCGTAAGCCACATAGAATTTTGCAAGCCCTGACTCTTTCATCCAGGGAGGTATTATGGGGGGCTAGGTTTTGAAATACACTGGGAGCGTTTAGACAGCATCTTTCTGCCTCTTCACCTAGGAATAGAATGAGAGCAGGGAAAGGCACTGGCCACTGTGGGATCGGTGCTCATGCTGAAAGCTGATGGCAACTTCTGAGCCCACACGAAAGGCTGGACTTGTCCTGGCCAAGCTGTTCAGAGCCGTGGACAAATGTAATTGTAGGGCCCACGGTGAGCCGAGCACCGTGCTCTGGGTTGGGCCTCTGGAAATGATCCTGAGGAATCTCAGAGCATACCCTTCTGAGCCATGTGAAAAATGAGGCCAAGCCTTCTCTCAGCCACTCCCAGGCCCTTTATAATCAACAGACATTCCAAAGACTGGGAACGTTTTTAGATAGAATTTGAAAACTGTGCTCTTTTCAGGCAAGTGAAGGATTAGGTACAGAGGGAGCTGGCACATGCAGCCCTGGTGTACACAAGAGACACGCACTGATGAAAGACTGGCCTTTGGTCCCAGAGCCTAAGCTGCCTTACAGAGGCCTGGGGTGACACCCCAAAGGACATTGCTGCTAAGTCTCTTCAGTCGTGTCCGACTCTGTGCAACCCCATAGATGGCAGCCCACCAGGCTCCCCTGTCCCTGGGATTCTCCAGGCAAGAACACTGGAGTGGGTTGCCATTTCCTTCTCCAATGCATGAAAGTGAAAAGTGAAAGGGAAGTCACTCAGTCGTGTCCAACTCTTAGCGACCCCATGGACTGCAGCTCACCAGGCTCCTCCATCCATGGGATTTTCCAGGTAAGAGTACTGGACATTGGGTACATTGGGTACATAGAAACATTTGAAGCTAGGCAATATTTGCCTGAAAAATCCCATGGACAGAGGAGCCTGGTGGGCTGTACAGTCCAAAGGGTCACTGATAGTCAAACACAACTGAGCTACTGAGCACACAATAGCCTTAGGAATGTTTCTGATTGCCACCCAAGTCTTAATCTCTCCAAATCAAAAGCTTGATTTATAGCTTATGGATATACTTTCTTTTATATATTTATTATAATTATTATGTGTGTACATGTATGCATGTAAGAATTTTTGTATATCATCAGTTTTTCATAGTTTCTGAAATTCTGTCACTTGATTCTCATTTCCTTTAGTTTCTTTAGAATTTTTCCTTAAATTGTCAATAAATCCCTACTGAAATTCCAACTATCCCTGGGACTATTAGCATCATATTTCCTTGATAAATTGGCATTTAGTAGGGATTGCAATACAGGTGAGAAGTACAGACGGCAGTGGAATGAGGAAGGAGCTCATGAGGCAGGAAGAGGAAGAGGGTCTTGGAGAGTGTTGGGCTTTATATCTCACATTAGCTTAAGTGGTGGAAGGTAGGGTCACACCATCTAAAGCTTTGAGCTTGGCTCTTTTGCTGTCCAGTCATAAAGAAGACAGCCAGGGATTTTTGTTACTGCTCACCTTAAATGTTGGATATCCCCTCTCTTTTAGGGGCCCCGGAGGCAGGACAATACCTACCAGGCTCAAGCAGGGCTGAACCAAGCATTGTGAGATCCTGCTGAGTGTATGGATTTGCAGCTGGTTTCTTGTGCTTTTCTCCCAATAGTCTGTTTCTCTGGGAAGATAAATCAGATTCTTGGTCTCAAGGTTTCTACCCCATAAACAAGAACCTCCAAGTGACTCCTGGAAACGCTGTGGATTACCAGTGTAATTACATTTCATTTTGGCTCACGAAGAAGTACATTAATCAGACTGAGCCTTGGTTGCTAGCATTTGCCTCTTTCCTGGGCAGCTTGGACCCAGGACTTGCTGAAACATCTGTCACCTCCCAGGGCTTGTCTGGGTCAAAGAGCACCGTTAGGAGTTTTTGATAGACCTTCTGTCTATTCCTACATTTTCCCTTTAGCCTCTATATATGAAATATATTTTCCTACCCCAAAATGTTGGGCCTTAGAAGAATAAGTACAGTTTAGAACCAGTCAACCTGGTTTTTAAATCTAAGTTCTATCACTTTCCTGCTAAATAACCTTGGGCTAGACGATGAAGCTCTCTAAGCCTCAGTGTTTTCAGTTACAGTGTGGAGATGATGACTCGTAATTCATAAGATTGTTGTGACTACTTAAGGCATTTAAAGTACCAGGAACTTGTTAGTCAGGAAACTGCCTGGTTTCTCTTCCTTTCCCTGAGTCTCACCCACAGTCCCATCCTAGGTCTTCAAATGTTCCTTATCTCTAAATGCTGAAGGCATGACTTGAATTCAGTGGTGACACATTTTTTGTAACCAGGCCTGCAGCTAAGTTACATTCTCATCTGCTGGTTTTCCCCCTCACTCTGTTTTCAAAATTTCCATATGGATGGTTAAATGTGATTTAGAAATACTCCAGTGTTTTTGAATCATATGAGTAACTTTAGTTAAAACCAGTGCTCAGAATAATCTGTTAAGGGAGCTTTCATGCTATTTACCTGTCAGGCAAGGAGTGTGAAAGAGAATTTACAGCAAAGAGCCTAATACTGTAGATACAGGCAAGAGAACGTGTATTCTCCCCAATTATTTTGGCAGCTCTTATGGAAAGTCTGTTGAAAGCAGAGACAACAGGAAAGTAGCTCATGTGTTTTCTTCCCATGAGAGCTGCAACTTGAAGCAGTGAATCAACAGGTAGGAAGGACTGTAAAGATTTAATCTTTGTATCGTCTCATGTTTCCCCTCATGCTGAAGCACTTCAGACCATAGTGAAAGAAAAGAAAAGAAAGTGAAGTCGCTCAGTTGTGTCCGACCCTTTGTGACCCCATGGGCTATAGCCTACCAGGCTCCTCGGTCCGTGGGATTCTCCAGGCAAGGGTACTGGAGTGGGGTGCCATTTCCTTCTCCAGGGGATCTTCCCAACCCAGGGATCAAACCCGGGTCTCCCACATTGCAGGCAGACGCTTTACTGTCTGAGCCACCAGTTCTCTACTAATTTAGCATATGGCTAGGAGACAACTGAGAGGGGGAAATCCCACAGAGCTCTGGATAGAATTATTTGCCTGACACGTGTATTTTTTCTCTTCTGGACAAGCTGCTGATACTGATATATTTCAATATCTTCAGTGCTAGTATCATTTTCTTTGAATTCAACCATCCTATTCTTGGCAGATGTTTAGGTTATTTTCAGATTCTTTGGCTATTATAGTATTTGAGTAAAAATCATAATAAAGCATCTAACATTTGTACAGTACTTTACACTTGTTAGCCTAAGCCTATATAGTTGATTTAATCATTTCAACAAAGTAGATACTATTTTTATCCCACCTTCACAGATGAACAAACTGAGAAATAGAGATCCAAGAGGCCTAAGGTCACAATTAGAAAGTAGGAGAAGCAGAAAGAAGCAGGATTTGAATACATGAGGTTTAGCTCCCAAGGCCATATGCTTATTCATTACATTACTCTGACTCCTATTAGCCTTTTGTGTGTATATGTGTGTATTTGTGGATGTATGTTATATACATCCATACTTAAATGACAGGAAATACTTTTATTGTAGAGCAGAAAATTAAATTCTTTGCAGTAGGATTGTTATGTAAAGGGTATGTGCATTTGAAATTTGGATAAGAATTGCCAAAGTGCCTGCTCCACTCCCACCCCCCAAAATAGAATGCACCAATTTACTCTCTTACAACAGTTATTTCAAGACATATTTTCCACTGCTATGTACCACAGAAAATACTGAATAGAGAAATGACGCCAAAAAATATGAAGGTAGGAGCTGAAGTTTGAACGTTTCTGATGACAGTTCAGAATAGACGAGAGAGTTCACCACTGAGGGCATTGTAATCCAAGGGGTTAGGTCACTGCTTGTAAACTGAGGAGCTGCAAATTTTAATCCTACCCTGATTTTGCTTTGGGAAGGTTCAGTTCAGTTCAGTTGCTCAGTCATGTCAGACTATTTGCAACCCCATGGACTGCACGCCAGGCCTCCCTGTCCATTACCAACTTCCAGAGTTTACTCAAACTCATGTCCATTGAGTCGGTGATGCCATTCAACCATCTCATCCTCTGTCATCCCNAGTTCTCTACTAATTTAGCATATGGCTAGGAGACAACTGAGAGGGGGAAATCCCACAGAGCTCTGGATAGAATTATTTGCCTGACACGTGTATTTTTTCTCTTCTGGACAAGCTGCTGATACTGATATATTTCAATATCTTCAGTGCTAGTATCATTTTCTTTGAATTCAACCATCCTATTCTTGGCAGATGTTTAGGTTATTTTCAGATTCTTTGGCTATTATAGTATTTGAGTAAAAATCATAATAAAGCATCTAACATTTGTACAGTACTTTACACTTGTTAGCCTAAGCCTATATAGTTGATTTAATCATTTCAACAAAGTAGATACTATTTTTATCCCACCTTCACAGATGAACAAACTGAGAAATAGAGATCCAAGAGGCCTAAGGTCACAATTAGAAAGTAGGAGAAGCAGAAAGAAGCAGGATTTGAATACATGAGGTTTAGCTCCCAAGGCCATATGCTTATTCATTACATTACTCTGACTCCTATTAGCCTTTTGTGTGTATATGTGTGTATTTGTGGATGTATGTTATATACATCCATACTTAAATGACAGGAAATACTTTTATTGTAGAGCAGAAAATTAAATTCTTTGCAGTAGGATTGTTATGTAAAGGGTATGTGCATTTGAAATTTGGATAAGAATTGCCAAAGTGCCTGCTCCACTCCCACCCCCCAAAATAGAATGCACCAATTTACTCTCTTACAACAGTTATTTCAAGACATATTTTCCACTGCTATGTACCACAGAAAATACTGAATAGAGAAATGACGCCAAAAAATATGAAGGTAGGAGCTGAAGTTTGAACGTTTCTGATGACAGTTCAGAATAGACGAGAGAGTTCACCACTGAGGGCATTGTAATCCAAGGGGTTAGGTCACTGCTTGTAAACTGAGGAGCTGCAAATTTTAATCCTACCCTGATTTTGCTTTGGGAAGGTTCAGTTCAGTTCAGTTGCTCAGTCATGTCAGACTATTTGCAACCCCATGGACTGCACGCCAGGCCTCCCTGTCCATTACCAACTTCCAGAGTTTACTCAAACTCATGTCCATTGAGTCGGTGATGCCATTCAACCATCTCATCCTCTGTCATCCCCTTCTCCTGCCTTCAATCTTTCCCAGCATCAGGGTCTTTTCTAGTGAGTTAGTTCTTCGCCTCAGGTGGCCAAAGTATTGGAGTTTCAGCTTCAGCATCAGTCCTTCCAATGAACACTTTGGACTGATCTCCTTTAGGATGGACTGTTTGGATCTCCTTTCTGTCCAAGGGACTCTCAAAGACACCACAGTTCAAAAGCATCAATTCTTCAGTGCTCAGCTTTCTTTATAGTCGAACTCTCACATCCATACATGACTCCTGGAAAAACTACTGGACCAGGTGGACCTTTGTTGGCGAAGTAATATCTCAGTTTTAAATATGCTGTCTAGGTTGGTCATAACTCTTCTTCCAAGGAGCAAGTGTCTTTTAATTTCATGGCTACAGTCATCATCTGCAGTGATATTGAAGCCCCCCAAAAATAAAGTCTCTCACTGTTTCCCCATCTATTTGCCATGAAGTGTTGGGTCCAGATGTCATGATCTTTGTTTTCTGAATGTTGAGCTTTAAGTAAGCTTTTTTCACTCTCCTCTTTCACTTTCATCAAGAGGCTCTTTAGTCCTTCTTTGCTTTCTGCCATAACGGTGGTGTCATCTGCATATCTGAGATTATTGGTATATCTCCCGGCAGTCTTGATTACCTTGGGAAAGTTACTTTACTTCATTTCTTCAACCACATTTTAAATTTATGTCATCACAGATATTAATAAATGATACATATTAGAGCCAGGAGTCAAATTTAAGTGTGTGTAAAATCCATATTCTAAGTCTTGTGGAATGGGGAGTACTAACTGGTATGTCATGGGGTTGTTGCAAGGATTAAATGAATTAACGTGTAAGAACAATATAGTATTTGTTCAGCAAATGTTTTGGTCTCCATCCCTTTTGGTGTTCTATGAAACCAAATAACTAATTCCATGTTCCCCTTTCCAATATTCCCACAAACAAGTAGATCCCGTGCAATGAATAGCAGCCCCTGGAGATGCCAAAGACATGCTCAGTGATATTGAACTTGCCCAAACTGGTCTTACCCTGACCAACCTTCTAAGGTCTTCCAAACATTCCAAGTAGCATTCACACAACCATATCTGTCTGTATCCTCTTTCAGTCCTTCATGGTTTCAGTGACTTTGTTACTAGCTGTTAACGCCTTCTCCAATCATGTCTCCAAAGACATTTTTGGTATTTTTGAAGGGATTTGTGTAATTTGGGTCTTAAGTGCTCCAATTGCCTCATAATTTCCATCTAGTCTTTTTTTTTTTTTTTTAACTTGAAACAGTCCTGTCTGTTGACCTATCAAATATCAAGTAGTCTTCTTATTTACCACCCTTGCTCTGTTCTCCAATCAATAAAGCAGAGAGTTTTTATTCTGTTCCCTCATTCCCCTTAAAGAATTTGTAATTCCGATTTTGCAACTCATATATTTGGGCTTCCCTGGTAGCTCAGTTGGTAAAGAATCTGCCTGCCAAACATAGGAGATACAAGAGACTCTGACTCAATCCCTGGGTTGGAAGGATCCCCCGGAGAGGAAAATGATGACCCTCTCCAACATTCTTGCCTGGGAAATCCTGTGGACAAGGAGCATGGCAGGCTGCAGTCCATGGGGTCACAGGAGTCAGACAAGACTTAGCGACTAAACCACCACCAACATATATTTACTTGTTAATGTCTATTACTTATCCAGAATCTAAGCTTCACAAGGGTAAGACTTGCAATTTGTCTTTGTCTCTATTTCTAGCTTTGGGCCTGCCATTGAGTAGGTTTTGACTTCAGCCTCTGAATGTTTTCGTGCCCTGGGACTCCACAGTATTAGTCATTAAAAATGGAATGTTCTAATGAAAAAGCCTGTTTTAGATCTCTGCCTTTGCCACAAAAGATTTACCAAAGAATTTTAACAAACCTCAAATTTTATAAGGCAATTAATAATATGAGCACCAATGTGAAAATTTTATGAAATTGGTATAATTTCATTCCCAGAATAAGCTTCCATCTTCTTCAGCATTGATTTCCTCTAGACAGCTCACTACAATTTTTATTAGTGCTCTGGGAGTTTTATGTATTGTCTCCAACACACTGGAGTACTTTATTTGGAAATGGCATATATTTTTGGCATAGTAATATTTTGAGTTAATTTGGTTTTGAGTTTGCAGAATGGTGATGTTAGGAACTAAGTACATTGATGTTAGAAAGAGTGATTGGGAGCTTGGAAGTTTCAAGTTGACTGNTCTGGGAGTTTTATGTATTGTCTCCAACACACTGGAGTACTTTATTTGGAAATGGCATATATTTTTGGCATAGTAATATTTTGAGTTAATTTGGTTTTGAGTTTGCAGAATGGTGATGTTAGGAACTAAGTACATTGATGTTAGAAAGAGTGATTGGGAGCTTGGAAGTTTCAAGTTGACTGTCATTTCAAGTTCTTCAATGTGTATTTATAGCATGTCTTCTGCAAGGCTGAGCCAGTGAAGGTGGAGGCATCTATTCTTCAGCATTTCTTTTTTCAATTTGCAGTTTCATAGTAATGAAGTTTGCTTCTGAATTCCTTTCTCCCTTCCCTTCCTCCCTCTTCTTTCTCTGTTCCCTATCTCCATTTTCTTTCCCTCCTCCCTTCCTCCCTTTCCTTTTCCCCCTCCCTCCCTCCCTCTCTCTTTTTCCTTCTTTTTTTTCTTATACATACCAATGTATAAAACTGTGTGCTAAGGAGGATTCTGTACGCTTTCCAAACTCTCAGTGATCTGGCTGCTTATGGTACAATGGGAGCTACCAGAGAAAGGTAATGTATTAGGCATGCTTTCAAGCTGTGTATAATACCAATCATACTACAGTGGCTTAAACAAAAGGGAGCTATTGTTCTCATAAAACCAGAATTTTCCAGAGGTAGGCAACTATTAGCTCCATGACTCAGCAATATCAAAGCCCATGTCTTTGTGGTTCTCTTTGCTTTTTGCTCATGGTAGCAAGACAGCCATCATTGCTCTAAACATCATACTTACATTCCAGGTAGGAGGAAAATGATCACACTGATCACACCTTCCCTTTTCATCAAGAAAGCAAAAGTTTTCCTTAAATTTTCTCTTTCTCCAAGCAGACATCAATATATGCTTCATTTTTCAGAACTGAGTTATCTTGACGTTCTTCTTTGCAAGAAAGATTGAGAAAGAGTGTTTGACTTTCTAGCCACTGCAGTATAAGTCAACAAGGGAGAGTGAATTGGAAGTAGTTTCTGGTAATTAGTCAACAATGTCTGCTAGAGGCAACAAACAAGTATCAGGTTAATACAAATCAAACTAGATCACAAAGGGGAAAGCAGTAAAACATGATTGTCTCAGAAATGAGACAATTGAGTATTATGTGGGGCCCAGAATAATGTCAGGGGAAGGGAATGGGTCTTAGTGGGCTTATTGGGCAAAAGTCAGAAGGGCTGGTTCCTCCTGAAGAATCTGAAAAGAGAATTTGTTTCCTTATCTCTTTCATTGCTCATGACATCTTCTTATCTTGCTTCTTCTACTATTAACTCAGCTCCTCCTGTCTTTCTCTTATAAGGACTCTGTGATTACATTATGGTAATCTCTTGGATTAAGACCCTTAATTTAATCAATCTGCCAGATCCTTTACCACATAAGTTATCATGGCTTCTCTGGTGGCTCAGATGGAAAGGAATCTGCCTGAAATATAGGAGACCCAAGTTCGATCCTTGGGTCAGGAAGATCCCCTGGAGAAAGAAATGGCAGTCCATTCCAGTTCTTGCCTGGAGAATTCCATGGACAGAGGACCCTGGTGGTACAGTCCATGGGGTCATGAAGAGTTGGACATGACTAAGCGAGTAACACTTTCATAACTTATCACAGGTTCTGAAGATTGGACATGGGCTTTGCCATGTCTGTGAGACACCATTATTCTGCCTTCCACAGTGAAGCTAGTGAGAGCTACTCAGAAGGGCCAGAATAAGATGTCTTTTGAGAATGATAATATATCTGTCTACCAAAGAATAGAAACCAAGGAAGGGAGAAGGAAGCATTCAGATGGCATAGCCATATACAGATTATCTTTGCTTACTTCTTTGTATTTGGTTTTTTGAAAGCTAGGATCTGCGAAATGCATCATTTTCAATATTCTTTGGCATGTAATATTCATAAGTGACAGATCTGAAGACTGACTACTTACTTAGATGCCTAAAGCTATACTTAGAAATTTTAAAACAGTGAAAGAATGCTTGATTTGGACTCTTTCTTGGGAAAATTTTTCCTTATAAAGAAAGTAAACAGCAAGTTAACATGTTTACAAACAGAATTTCCCTTGGGACAGCCCAAAAGGAATATTTTCATTAATATTTTCCAGTGCCATACACAACTTGTGTTGTTGCTTGGTATTGTGTTGGATAGAGAATCCAAGTTTTAATTGGTTGGTTCTGGAAATTCCAATCATAATAATTAATAATCTCCTTTAGGATACATTTCTGGTATTTTTCTCCTTTTAGATAAACTTTAAATATATACAATTTACAGCCTTTAAAAGTCATGGATTTGTAAACCCATTGAAAGCATGACTCATTGCCAGAATTGTTTGTTTATTTAAATAGGGAAAGTTCTGTCCCTTAGTTTGTGTATTCACTGACTGATTCATTCATTGATTCATCAGAGATAATTGAATAATCTGCAATATACCAGGCACTGCAATCAACATAAAGAATATTGACATGAGTGTAACTAAGTTTCAAATTCTTTGCAGTAGGAAATAAGGCCTATTGCTGATAAATTTTGTGTCTAGTGCAGCCACGACATAAAATTAACACACAGGAAATGTTGGTTGAACTGAATTGAAAATATAGTCCCTACATAAGAGCTCTCACAGGCAAGCAATGAAGGACTTATAAACAGATAAATTGAACTATACCTTTGTGAAAGCACAGAAGAAAATATCCATCAGAATTTTTAGGGAAGACTCTACTAAGTATCTGGCATTTACCTAGTTTGAAAACAGAAATTGGCTAGAGTGAGACAGCAGGGGTGAAAAGGAAATGTCAGGAAAGGGAACTGCAGGTGCATAGCTGAGGTGTGTGTTTTGTGGATCTGATAATTCAGGTGTCATTAGAATACAGGTGAGTCATGGGGATGGTGAGGGGGAAGCTGGTAGGAGGTGGCGCTGCAAAATTAGTTGAAGGACTGATGAGGAAGAGCCTATAGCCTTTCTTACTAGGAAGTTGGATTTTATCCTGTAGCCAACAGGAAACCACTAGAAGCTTTTAGGTAAAGAAGTAAGAAAATTATCTTTTCTTTCTTTCTATTAAACTTTTTGAAATTGTGAAATGAACCTTATCTACCAGAGAGTGAATATAAATATTTGTCTATTTTAAATGAAAACAGTAATAAATAAAATAACATTGATGATTCTAATGGATGATTTTCCTCTTAGAGTCTTTCTGTGTTCCCTTTACCAATCACATCCTGTCTCTCCCATCAGGGGAAATTACCATTTTAATATTGTATTAATAATTTTCTTGCTTTTACTTAAAGTTTTACTACAAATATAAATAGCCCTAAAAATATGTTGTTTGGTTTTGCTTGGTTTTATATAATCTGTATAATAGAATCCTATTGAATGAATTTCTTCTAGGATTTTCTTTCCACATTGCTTTTGATGTACATGTTGATTTGTAGACCTATGGATCATTGATTTGCACAGGTATCTAATAGTTATTAAATGATTGTACAAAATTCAATTATCCAATTTACCATCATGGATATTTAAGTTATTAAAATTTTTTATTATTATAAATAGTACTAAATTATTCTTATACTGGAGGCATGTATAAGAGATTTTCTCTGAGAGAGAAATCATGGAAACATCATATATGTACATGTTCAGTTATGACCTTTTTCCCAAAGAATCTATCAATTTATACCCCCACCAGTATGATTCTTTCCTCAGAGCCTTACTTGGTAATGTCAGACTTTTTAATCTTTGCCCCTTTGTTGTATATAAAATATTCTCTCACTAGAATTTGAATTTGCATTTTCCTATATACTAGTGAGATCAAACCTCTTTTCATATATTCATTGGTTGTTTGTATTTCTTCTGTGAAATACAAATTTTTCTACCTATTTGAAATAAGGTAGTTTCTTTTCAACTTAATGATTTTTAGGAGTCTTCCATTTTTTCTAGGTAATATCCTTTGGTGATTATCATCTTCCAGTTTGTGACTTGGATTTTTATTCCCTTTAAGATCTTTTGATTAGCATTCTTAAGTCCAATATTATTTTTTTCATTATGGTTTGTGTTTTATGTTTCATCTAAGATACGTCAAGGCTGTATGTTGTCACCCTGCTTATTTAACTTATATGCAGAGTACATCATGAGAAACGCTGGGCTGGTAAAAGGACAAGCTGGAATCAAGATTGCTGGGAGAAATATCAATAACCTCAGATATGCAGATGACACCACCCTTATGGCAGAAAGTGAAGAGAAACTAAAAAGCCTCTTGATGGAAAGGGAAAGAGGAGAGTGAAAAAGTTGGCTTAAAGCTCAACATTCAGAAAATGAAGATCATGGCATCTGGTCCCATCACTTCGTGGGAAATAGATGGGGAAAGAGTGTCAGACTTTTTTTTTTGAGCTACAAAATCAATGCAGATGGTGATGGCAGCCATGAAATTAAAAGACGCTTACTTCTTGGAAGGAAAGTTATGACCAACCTAGATAGCATATTCAAAAGCAGAGACATTACTTTGCCAACAAAGGTCCGTCTAGTCAAGGGTATGGTTTTTCCTGTGGTCATGTATGGATGTGAGAGTTGGACTGTGAAGTAAACTGAGTGCCAAAGAATTGACTGTGGTGTTGGAGAAGACTCTTGAGAGTCCCTTAGACTGCAAGGAGATCCAACCAGTCCATCCTAAAGGAGATCAGTCCTGGGTGTTCACTGGAAGGACTGATGCTGAGGCTGAGACTCCAATACTTTGGCCACCTTTTGCGAAGAGCTGACTCATTGGAAAAGACCCTGATGCCGGGAGGGATTGAGGGCAGGAGGAGAAGGGGATAACAGAGGATGAGATGGCTGGATGGCATCACCGACCCCAGGCACATGAGTTTGGGTCAACTCCGAGAGCTGGTGATGGACAGGGAGGCCTGGCGTGCTGCAAGTCATGGGGTTGCAAAGAGTTGGACACAACTGAGCAACTGAGCTGAACTGACTGAAGATACCTTTCTTACCTTATGATCTTCAAAGTATTATCCTATTATTTTTTGCCTAAATATGTTAACTTACTGTGTTTCACTTTTAAGTTCTTGATTTATTTGAGAGCTTTTTAAATGGTGGAATCTACTTTTATTATTTTCCTCTTTATGATCATTTGTTTTGGCAAGCTTTTAAACTAATCCATACTTTTCTTATAGATCTGCAATGCCACCTCTGTCATGTATCTGGTTTCCATATATGTATAGGTCTCTATTTATGAGATCTCTAGTCTTTCAGTTGGTATATTTTTCTATCTCCATGTTTAAATACTGAATTACCTAATGACTGAGTTGTGTTTTGATAGAGCAAGTACTCAAACCTACTTCTTCCTTAAGCCTGTCTTGTCCTCTCTTTCTTGACTGCTTGCTCTTCTGAATACATTTTAGAGTAAGCTCATCAAAGTTCTTGAAATTTGAGATTTTTTTAAAAGTTACACTCAATCTGTAGTTAAGTTATAAGGTCACTGGTATATGTATAACAGTAGATCTTTCATCCATGAATATGTCTTGTCTCTCTATTTATTTATATCTTCTTTAAGGTCTTCCAGTTAAGTTTTATACTTCATTTACCTAAAAATCTCATACAATTCTTATTTTTTCCTCTATCATATATTGTATATTTTTGTTGTTGATTTTGTAAACGATAACTTTAAAAATTTACATTTTAATTATTGATTGCTGGTGTTTAGAAATGCAACCTTTCTTTTAAAAATGCACTTTGTTAGAGAGTCTAGGAAAAAACCCTCTTGTTCATTGCTAATGAGAATGCAAAATGATTACAACCTCCATGATGGGAAATTTCCTGATATCTAACAAATCTACATATTTGTTTACCTTTTGACCTAACAATTCCACTTCTGAAAGTTTTCCACTTCTGATGAAACACCTCTACAAATATGAAACAACATAAAGATAGTTATTTATTGTTGTTGTTCAGTCATCCAGTTGTGTCTGACTCTGTGACCCCATGGACTGCAGCATGCCAGCCTTCCCTATCCTTCACTGTCTCCCAGAGTTTGCTCAGACTCATGTCTGTTGAGTCAGAGATGCCATCCAACCATCTCATCATCCTCATCGGGTTTTTTCCAATGAGTTGGCTCTTCCCATCAGGTGGCCAAAGTATTGATGCTTCAGCTTCAACATCAGTCCTTTCAATGAATATTCAGAAGTGATTTCCTTCAGGATTAACTAATTTGACCTCCTTATTGTCCAAAGGAATCTCAAGAGTCTTCTCCAGCACCACAGTTTGAAAGTATCAGTTCTTCAGCACTCAGTGTTCTTTACGGTCCAACTCTCGCATCCCTACAGGACTACTGGAGAAACCATAGCTTTGACTATACAGACCTTTGTCAGCGAGGTGATGTCTATTTTTAGTATACTGTATAGGTTTATCATAGTCTTTCTTCCAAGGAGCAAGCATCTTTTAATTTCATTGCTGCGATCACCATCTGCAGTGATTTTGGAGCCCAAGAAAATAAAGTCTGTCACTGTTTCCATTTTTCCCCCTTTTATTTGCCATGAAGTGATGGGACCAGACACCATGATCTTCATTTTTTGAATGTTGAGCCTTAAGCCAACTTTTTCACTCTCCTCTTTCCCTTCCATCAAGAGGCTCTTTAGCTCCTCATCACTTTCTGCCATTAGGATAGTGTTATCTGCGTATCTGAGGTTATTGATATTTCTCCCGGCAATCGCAGTCTTGATTCCTTATTGTGCTTCATTCAGCCTGGCATTTCACATGATGTACTCTGCATATGAGTTAAATAAGCAGGGTGACAATATGCAGTCTTAAAGTACTCCTTTCCCAATTTTGAACCAGTCAGTTGTTCCATGTGAGGTTCTAACTGTTGCTTCTTGACCTGCATACAGGTTTCTCAAGAGGGAGTAAGATTGTCTGATATTCCCATCTCTTTAAGAATTGTCCGCAGTTTGATGTGGTCTACACAGTCAAAGACTTTTGAGTAGCCAATGAAACAAAAGTAGAGGGTTTTTTTTGGAATTCCCTTGCATTGTCTATGATCCAGGGAATATTGGCTATTTGATGTCTGGTTCCTCTGCCTTTTCTAAACCCAGCTCATACATCTGGAAGTTCTCGATTCAAGTATTGCAGAAGCCTAGGTTGAAGGTTTTTGAGCATAACCTTACTAGCATGGGCAGTGAACACAATTGTCTGGTAGTTTGAACATTTTTTAGCACTACCTTTCTTTGGAGTTGAGATGGAAAACTGGCCTCCAGTTTTTATTCCAATTATACTCCAATATAAAATAAATTATTTTTAAAGTTGTTCTTTAGAAAATTTTCACCAGTGTTTTTAGATGTGCTGCCTCAGAAATGATTTCTTTGAACATCTCATTTGCCATATTGCTAGGGCCAGAAGTAAATAGGGAATCAGTTTTGATTTTTAGAAAGATATGTAGGTGGTAGGGTTGAGCAGAGGCTGACAGCAGGGAGAGGCTATACACAGGGAGAAAGTTTCTGGTTCTGATTTACTCACACAATAATGCACAAATTCTGTGTAAATACTTAGATCTCATTATACAAGCAAAGCATGTTGAACAACTCAAAATGAAGATATTTAATACTCAGTTATGGAAACAGTTATTTACCACTTGTGGTATTTTAAACTAGGTTTGTGAGTCAGAGTGTATTTTCACAGCCTAACCTTAAGGAAGACATATACTTGCCAAATTTTGATGAGAAAAATGAATCCCAAATCGAGGAACAGGTGTCAAATTGCAGTCTCTCCTGCCAATATTGCTTATTTGCCAAACATTTTTAACATAAAGAGGATACTTGAGCACATGTCAGGCCATGGACTATGTTGTAAGATAGTGCAACTGAAACACCTTTTTATTTCTCAATGGGAGGGTAAAAAGAGATGACACCCTAATGATAAGACTCTTGTTCTATCAGTTTCATAAATCCAGCAGGTGCATCTCTGCACAGTATTCTCAAAGTGTGGTCCAGAGCATGGAACTTGTCAGAAATGCAAATTCTCAGGTTCCCCCAGGTCTCAAGACCTTCTTAATCAGAGACTCAGAAAGTGGGGCCCAGAAATTTGTGTTTTAACAAGCCTTCCAGATGACTCTGATGCATACTAGAGTTTGAAAACTACTGTCCCTAGGAAGGCTGGGGATGAAACAGAAAGGAAGTGATTCAGAAAGCAGTCCATTTACATTGGATTTTTCCAATTTCAAAATGCTTTCAAAACATGACTAAACGAATTATTTATAATGACAAAAAATGTGGAAGTAAACTCATTATCTTGCAATATAGTACTAGTAGAATAAATTAGCTGTAAACACTTGATAAAATTATGCAGTCATTAAAGTTAGTTAAGAGTATTTAATAATGAGGAAAAGCCTAATAATAGAATGTTTAAATACATGTTTGCTTGTGCACACAAACATACTTGCTTACAACTGCATAGGTAGACATTCATCAGGACCCCAGGGAATTCCTTACTTGCAAATACATGAAAATGATATTGGTATTCATAGATAATGAGAATATGTGATACGTTTACATATACTCATATTTTTACCTATACTGTATGCTTGCCATTCAGGCCTCAGAAGACTAAAGATTACACTTGCCTCGCTGCCCTTCTGTGAAACAGTTAGGGGGAGAACCAGTACAGAGAGCCTGATCTGACAGATGGTATGTATGAGGCCATGGCAGAGTGAGGTGCACTGTCAGTGGATTTTACTGTGGAGATATTTTCAGGTCCCTTCATGACATTGTTGACTGCCCATAAATCCCAAAAGTTGAGAAATGGAGTAAGAACACAGGAAATGCAAAAACTTTCTTCCTCATGATCCTGTTGCTCAGAAAATCCCCAACATCTGGCTCACGTGTGAAGCCAAGAAAGATACGATTTACACTGGCAACCAGCCTGATTTTGAGCCTTAGCTAGTTGGCTTCATGTCACACAGGGAAATCTTTGCTAAGGATTTTATTCCCAAAGAAAATCTTCATACACATCAAACTAAACTAAGACAGTTTTGTCTACCACTTCCTAGGGGATAAAAGTGATCTTATCAGAATTGGTCAGAGGAAAGATTATTGGATATCACACTGTTTTTTCTTTTTGGTTTTACACTGACCAAATTAAATCTAAAATGATGTTCAAAGATTAGGAATATCTTTTCAAACACAGCAAATTCATTGTTGTCCTCTTTTTTAACTTTAATTGCGGAAATTCACAAAAATTGTTAAAAGTACAAAGAATAGTTACAATGATAATGCCTATCACCTTGCTTTAAAATCGTATTTACTCCCTAATAATGGAAAAACATATATTTATATTGAGCTTCTGAGTTATTAGTCTTATGAACTCTATCCCATAAATGAGCATTTTTTCTTTTACTTTGAGAGGGGTTTGGTTTGGAATCTTTATACATTCATCATGTACCTGTGAGGAAAGGGCTCAGTGCAGTTTCTCTGAACAGTCTCAGCAGAAACTTTAACAGAGAAAAAGATTTCTTTGTTGCCCACTTTCTCAAAGAAGCAAGTAACATTAAGAAGCACAGAGTACTAAATTTTACTAGTCCCTTTTGTTGAGTTTTGAACTTTAACATTTTCAATAGTTGAAAACAAAAATCACATTTTCTCCCTAAAATAACTGCTGGAAAACATGTTTTGTTTTGTTTTAATGCTAAGCATTAGTATAGGCAGCATATAAGATTAAAGTGAATGCCTCTGTATTTGTCTTCAGAATGGCCACATTGTGACATCATTAGTTGTGGTTGTGACATGAACAGACAAAGCTGCCCTAAAGCAACATTTTCAAGGGGGTGTTCTATTTTCTTATAGACTTTATACTATAAAATCAGACTTCAGTTCCTCTCGAAGTAATTGGCCTTTAAGTTACAATAAAGCTTCAATTAAAAATTCAACCCACATGAAGTCATGACAGACTATATAATAATAAAATATTGCTAACTCCCAAGGTAAGCTACAGTTAAAATGCAAAAATGTAATTAAATTAGCACAAAAATGAAAGTATTAATAATTCCATTTATTACTCTGTGAAGTATGGCAAATGAAGGTATCGTGAATAGAGTGAACAGACTCCAGGACTTGTGTAATTTTGTGTTTCCAGCATATTAAAGCTTCAGGCAAAGCCAAACTTCAATTACATCCAGAGTTTTCAAACTACATGGTTCATTAGTTTTACTTCTGCTAACCCTTGCATATAATAATCTTCCTCCAGATTTGAGCCCAGTGCCATCCATTGAAACTCTTTGGGATTTTCATTAAGAAGACTTTCGTTGGGGGAGGTAGAAGTAACAATCAAAATGGACACTTGATGTAATGAAAGCTGCTGATGTACCAGTCTGTATATTAGTCTTCAAGGCATCTCAATAAAATCTTTGCATTTTTAAAAACTGACACAATTTGCTATTGCAAGATGTGTGATATGCTATTTCTTTGCAATAGCCTCTTTATCCAAATTGTTGTAGGAACTGAGTGCTTCTGCTGTTATGGTAGGAGCTACTTCTGTTTAAGAATAAGTTAGAATAAAGATAATAGGAGACTCTTGTCAGGTTCCATAGCCCTCATTTTCTACATCAGAAACATCATTCTGGTTCTCTACTAAACAAACCTGTTTCGTTTTGGCATTTCATACTTCAAAGAACTCCATTGTTCTTTGGACCTATTTTTTTTAATTTGGGGGTTCAGTGTTAAGGATGAACCTTTTTTTATTTGGGAGGGATGAGAATAAGCATACTCTGTCATTTAACTTGTATAAAATTTAATGTATTTTGAAATATTAAAATAAATATGGACCCCAACATTGTAAATCAACTACAGTAACAAATTAAAAGAAACATGGCTAAGGTTGGATATGTGAAAACTAATTTTGACTTTCAGGCTGGACAGCTTCAGGTTATATCCTTCAATCTTCTGAAGGCTTAGGCAATTGTTAAGAGTGCCAGGAAATTCCTACTGGACCTACAGAGCCAGAATATTGTGAACTCCTAATTAGCAGGAATTTCTGTTTCAGTCTCACTGTGTTGGGCGTGTATTTGTTTTCCATTCAGCAGTCAACCCTACTGAGTGCCTACCAGGAGTCAGAGGCTCTGCCAGGTGCTGATCAATCTTTGGCAAATAAAACAGATATGTCATTACCCTCTGGAATCTAAGATTTAATTGCTATCAGTAATTGGCAATTGACTGATAGGATGTTTACTAGCATCTGTCTTCCTCCTGACTGATCCCAATATTGTGTGAATGTAACGTTCCCTCCCTCTTTCTCTTATAAAGCAGTGGTTTTTCAGTGATGATTAACTGACTGATGAAAAACTATGCATGAAGGCAGTTTGCCCAAGGCCCTTCCCATGCTATACACCTGGCCTTCGTTGCCACATGCCTAGTTTGCAAATTAACTACATGGTACAAATATTTCCTGCTTTCATCATTCAAATTGTGATAATATTCAGGCTTTTTAAATTGAAATGTTTTTGAGGTAATTATAGATACATATGCACTTGTAAGAAATAATACAGAAATGTCCGTGTGTGTGTGTGTGTTTGTATATAATTGTACTGCTTGTTCTTGTATTCACCACCACTGTCAAGATACTGAGCATTTACAACATCCCAAGTTTCTCTCCTATTTCCTCTTTGTAGTTATATACTCTTGCCTCCCATCCCTCTATCCTTAACCTTTTTGGCATCAATCTGTCTTCTTCTTCTTCTTTTTTTGTTTTTTAATTTCTTTTTTTTCTTGCTTTGTCTCATTCTTTCTTTGAATATGCTGGGTGTTTGCTGCTGTGTGTGGACTTTCTCTCATTGCAGGGAGCAGGGGCTATTCTCTACTTGAGGTGTGTGGCCTTCTTCTTTGTGGTGGCTTCTTCCGTTGCAGACCATGGGCTCTAGAGCATGCAGACTTCAGTAGTTGGGCATGGGTTTAGTTGCCCTGAGGCATGTGGAATCTTCACAGACTAGGGATTGAACTCTTATCACCTACATTGACAGAAGGATTCTTAACCACTTGGACCACCAGGGAAGTCTAATCTGTATTACTAGAAATTTTTTCAGCTAAAAGTGTTACATAAATGCAATTATGCAGCATGTCCCCTCTGGGTTGGCTTTTTTAACTCAGTGTAATTCAGTGAAAATTCATTTAATTTTTTGTGTGCATGAAAGGGCTCCCTAGGTGGCTCAGGAGTAAAGAATCCGCTTGCCAATGCAGGAGACGCAGGTTTGATCCCTGGGTCAGGAAGATCCCCTGGAGGAGGAAATGGCAGCCCACTTCAGTATTCTTGCCTGGAGAAACCCATGGACAGAGGACTATATAGCCTGGTGGGTTATAGTCCATAGTGAAAGTGAAGTGAAGTTGCTCAGTCGTGTCTGACTCTTTGTGAGCCCATGGACTGTAGCCTACCAGGCTCCTCAGTCCATGGAATTTTCCAGGCAAGAGTACTGGAATGGGTTGCCATTTCCTTCTCCAGGGGATCTTCCTGACCCAGGGACCAAACCCTGGTCTCCCGCATTGCAGGCAGACGCTTTACCGTATGAGCCACCAGGGAAGCCCTAAAGATTACTGGAGTGGGTTGCTGCTCCCTTCTCCAGAGATCTTCCCAACCCAGGGATCAAACCTGGGTTTCCCACATTGCAGGCGGATTCTTTACCATCTGAGCCACCAGGGATGCCCATAGGCACCGTAGTCCATAGGGTCACAAAGAACTGGGCATGACTGAGCAGGTACACGTGCACCAATAACTTATTCTTTTTTCTTTCTGAATAATACTGCATAATAGTCTACACTTTCTATAACCATTTACCTGGTGAAGGACAGTTAGACTGACTCCAGTTTGGGGCTATTACAAAACTGCTATGAACATGTGTGTATAGGTTTATGCATGGATATAAGTTTTCATTTCTCTGGATAAACAACTGTACAATTTCTGGATCATATAATAACTCTATGTTTGGTTTTATATGAAACTACTGAAGTGTTTTTTACCATTGCTATAACATTTTACATGTTATATATATATTCTACCAGTAATAAATGAGTGATCCAATTTCCCCATAGTTGTGTCAGCACTTGTTACCACTTTTTTAAATTTTAAATCTCTCTGATAGGCAAGTAGTGATATCTAGTAGTTTTGATTTGCACTTTGCTGGTCCTAATGGTATTGAAATATTTTCACATGCTTCTTTGCCATCTTCTGTGAAATATTTGGACATCTCTTCCCATTTTCTAATTGGATTATTTATTATGTTAATTTTGAGTTAAAAAAATATTTATATAAGCTTTTATTAACTTTTCATTGAATATGCAATTGCAGATATTTTCTTTCAACATAGCTTGTCTTTCCATTCTTTTTCTATGGATTTTTTTCTAAAACTTATGTAGTTTTATGTTTTACACTTAGGCTTATGATCCATTTTGAGTTAATATTATAAAAGATATGAGGTTTAGATCAAAATTCATTTTTTTGTGTGGATACCCATTTGTCTATGGTGTTCCAGCACCATTTGTTGAAAAGGCTACCCTTCCTCCATTGACTTGCTTTTTTACCTTTGTCAAATATCAGTTGAATATATTTTGTGTGGTCCAATTTATGGGTTTTCCACTGTATACCATTGATCAATGTGTCTATCCTTTCATCAATATCACATTGTCTTGATTATTGCAGCTATGGAGTAAGGCCTAATATAGAGTGATTCTTCTTTTATTTTTCTTTGTTAAGACTGTTTTTAACTTTTCTAGGGCCTGTGCCGTTCCTGTAAAATTTGAGTGAGATATGGAAATCTCACTTCTGTTTAAGTCTTGTTACTTTCCCCGCTTTCAAATATCACTGTCTTAGGATCAGAATTATAATTTTTGTTTTAATCATCAAGTGTGAATTGTAAAACCCATCGATAAATTATAATCTACTGCATATAGCAATATTTCTCCTTTTCCATTGTATCTTCTTCCTACTTAATGCTCTAGAATTCCTTTTTTAAATATTTCTTTTCTATTTGAAGAAATGTCTTCAATCCGTCATTAGAGGGTAAAGTCTGCTAGCATCAAATTCTTCATTATTCTTTATCTGAAAATGATTTTTATTTTCCCTTTATTGCTAAAGGATAGTTTCTCTGGATATAGAATTCTTAGTCAACAGTTCTTTCATTTCACACTAGAAACCACTTTGTTCTGTCCTCCATGGTTACAGATGAAAAATCCACTGTCAGTTAAACTGATATTCATGTGTAAGTAATATATCCTTTCTCTCTGGATGCTTTCAATATATTTATCTTTAGTTTCCAAATTTTTAATTATGATGTGTCTTAGTGTGGGATGTTTCTAAGTCCATTCTCTTTACTGTCACTATGCTTCTTGGATCTGTGGGTTTGTGTATTTTTCTACATTTGGGAAGTTTTTAGCCATTATTTCATCATATCCTCTTTCAGCCACATTCTCCTTCTCTCTTGAAACTCTGATGCTACAAATACTGGATCTTTTGTTACTGTTCTGCACATCCCTGTCACTCTGTTGGCTATTTTTTTCAGTATGTTTTCTCTTTTTGTTGAGATTGGGTGACTTCTCTTATTCTGTCTTCAGGTTCACTGACTCTGTCCTCTATTGTCTCTATTATTGAGTCTATCCAGTTAGTTTTTAAATTCCAGTTACTTTGTTTTTAATATAGCATTTTCTATAATTTCCACTTGATTCTTTTTTATAGCTTCTATTTATTTCCTGATATTTTCTAATTTTTCACTTGTGAGAAAATTTATAGTTGATTAAAGCATATTAGTGACAACTGCTATAAAATCCTTTTTAGATGATTCCAGCATCTGATCCATCTGATTTATTTTGGTATTGGCAATAGTTGCTTATCTTTTTTTACTCAAGTTGTGATTTTCTTGTTTCTGGATTGATAGGTGATTTTTTTTTTTTTATTAAATCGGGGACATTTTGCCTATGGTGCTTGGAAACTCTGGATTCTATTTCAGTCTTTTATTGTAGCAGTCACCCTGTTTAGGTTTAGCATGTGGTGTTTGCCTACCTTAATAGGCAAAGTTTAATATTTTGAGCCTTTGTGGTGCTATTTTGTTTGGCTCAGATTACCTGGTGCCACGGAGGCTCCCACTGGTCCCTGTCAGTTCTGCCTAAGGGGCAGAAAAGGTTTCATCACCAGATGTCTCTCACTGGGAGAAGTGTGTGGTAGGTTTCCCCTATGAGTGTTTCCAAGCAGAAGAGGAGAGTATCAGCCTCATGGGGACAAAGAGGATTTCCAGATTGGATCACTTGCTGTATCTGGATCCCTCTTACTGGTTCCACTTGCCTACTTGAGTATTGAATTTAAAAGCATATAAATAGTCTCTTTCTTAAAGATTTTCCCTTTTTTGTCTCTTTATTATAAGTGCTGATATCACAGTTCTTAATGCTTTTCTGGGCCTCATTTCACCTTTCCTTATCAGCGCTAAAGTTCCATTGAAATTAGTTGTGTGTTGGGTTAAGTAAGTAGCATTAGGCCTACAGGACTTTACCCAGGTTGATGTATAATAATCTGCTAACTCAGCCTACTGTGCCTTTGGTTGTGTGTGTGCTATTGAATCTGGTCCTGTTTGCTCACCCGCAACTCTCCCCCAGGCCATAGTGCAGCCTGAGTGAGGTACATTAGTTGTCCCTTCCTGGTCTATGCAAGAGGCATTACCTTATTGACGAGTTATCACATTTTATTGAACCCTGAGCCTAATCTGAAGATTTACTTTATGTTTCATTGGGAGATCCATCTTGTGCCTCAAAATATGGCTAGCTGTGAGAATTAGCTTATGTTAATTGGAAACTCAATGGTATATATGTTATTGAAGATGAAAGGTCACATTGTGGATTAATGGTGCGATCACTCACCTAGAGCCATATATCCTGCAGTGCAAAGTCAAGTGGGCCTTAGGAAACATCACTATGAACAAAGCTAGGGGAGGTAATGGAATTCCAGCTGAGCTATTTCAAATCCTAGAAGATGATGCTTTGAAAGTGGTNATGTTATTGAAGATGAAAGGTCACATTGTGGATTAATGGTGCGATCACTCACCTAGAGCCATATATCCTGCAGTGCAAAGTCAAGTGGGCCTTAGGAAACATCACTATGAACAAAGCTAGGGGAGGTAATGGAATTCCAGCTGAGCTATTTCAAATCCTAAAAGATGATGCTTTGAAAGTGGTGCACTCAGTATGCCAGCAAATTTGGAAAACTCAGCAGTGGCCACAGGACTAGAAAAGGTCAGTTTTCATTCCAATCCCAAAGAATTGAACTTATCTCACACGCTAGCAAAGTAATGCTCAAAATTCTCCAAGTCAGGCTTCAACAGTCATGAACCATGAACTTCCAGATGTTCAAGCTGGATTTAGAAAAAGCAAAGGAACCAGAGATCAAATTGCCAGCATCCACTGGATCATTGAAAAAGCAAGAGAGTTCCAGAAAAGCATCTGCTGCTGCTGCTAAGTCACTTCAGTCATGTCTGACTCTGTACAACCCCATGGACAACAGCACACCAGGCTCCTCTGTTCACAGGATCCTCCGGGCAAGAATACTGGAGTGGACTCCCATTTCCTTCTCCCTAGAAAAGCATCTATTTTTGCTTTATTAATATACACTTCCCTGGTCGCTCAATCGGTAAAGCATCTGCCTACAATGCAGGAGACCTGGGTTCAATCCCAGGGTCAGGAAGATCTCCTGGAGAAGGAAATGGCAACCCATTCCAGTATTCTTGCCTGGAAAATCCCATGGACAGAGGAACCTGGTACACTACAGTCCATGGGGTCACAAACAGTCGGACACAACTGAGCAACTTCAATTTGACTTTCTTTTGCTCTATTGACTATGCCAAAGTCTTTGACTGTGTGGATCACAACGAACTGTGGAAAACTCTTCAAGAGATGGGAATACCAGACCACCTGACCTGCCTCCTGAGAAATCTGTATGCAGGTTAAGAAGTAACAGTTAGAACTAGACATGNGAACCAGAGATCAAATTGCCAGCATCCACTGGATCATTGAAAAAGCAAGAGAGTTCCAGAAAAGCATCTGCTGCTGCTGCTAAGTCACTTCAGTCATGTCTGACTCTGTACAACCCCATGGACAACAGCACACCAGGCTCCTCTGTTCACAGGATCCTCCGGGCAAGAATACTGGAGTGGACTCCCATTTCCTTCTCCCTAGAAAAGCATCTATTTTTGCTTTATTAATATACACTTCCCTGGTCGCTCAATCGGTAAAGCATCTGCCTACAATGCAGGAGACCTGGGTTCAATCCCAGGGTCAGGAAGATCTCCTGGAGAAGGAAATGGCAACCCACTCCAGTATTCTTGCCTGGAAAATCCCATGGACAGAGGAACCTGGTACACTACAGTCCATGGGGTCACAAACAGTCGGACACAACTGAGCAACTTCAATTTGACTTTCTTTTGCTCTATTGACTATGCCAAAGTCTTTGACTGTGTGGATCACAACGAACTGTAGAAAACTCTTCAAGAGATGGGAATACCAGACCACCTGACCTGCCTCCTGAGAAATCTGTATGCAGGTTAAGAAGTAACAGTTAGAACTAGACATGGAACAACAGACTGGTTCCAAATCAGGAAAGGAGTACATCAAGGCTGCATATTGTCACCCTGTTTATTTAACTTATATGCATCGTACATCATGCATGCAAAATGCCAGGCTGAATGAAGCACAAACTGGAATCAAGATTGTTGGGGGAAATATCAATAACCTCAGATATGCAGATGACACCACCCTTATGGCAGAAAGTGAAGAAGAAATAAAGAACCTCGTGATGAAAGTGAAAGAAGAGAGTGAAAAAGTTGGCTTAAAACCCAACATTCAGAAAACTAAGATCATGGCATCTTGTCCAGTCAGTTTAGTTCGGTTTAGTTCAGTCGCTCAGTTGTGTCCGACTCTTTGCAACCCCATGGACTGTAGCACACGAGGCCTCCCTGTCAATCACCAACTCCCAGAGTTTACCCAAACTCATGTCCACTGAGTCCGTGATGTCATCCAACCATCTCATCTTCTGTCGTCCCCTTCTTCTCCCACCTTCAATCTTTCCCAGCATCAGGGTCTTTTCAAATGAGTCAGCTCTTCACATCAGGTAGCCAAAATATTGGACTTTCAGCTTCAACATCAGTCCTTCCAAGGACTGATTTCCTTTAGGATTGACTGGTTTTATCTCCTTGCATTCCAGTGGAATCTCATAAGTCTTCTCCAACACCACAGATCAAATGCATCAATTCTTTGGCACTCAGCTTCCTTTATGGTCCAACTCTCACAACCATACCTGACTACTTGGCAAACCATAGCTTTGACTATGGAGACTTTTGTTGGCAAAGTAATGTCTCTGCTTTTTAATATGCTATCTAGGTTGGTCGTAGCTTTTCTTCCAAGAAGCAAGCATCTTTTAATTTCATGGCTACAGTCACCATCTGCAGCGATTTAAGAGCCCAAGAAAAGGAAGTCTGTCACTGTTTTCATTGTTTCCCCATCTATTTGCCATGAAGTGATGGGACTGGATGCCATGATCTTGTTTTTTGAATGCTGAGTTTTAGCCAGCTTTTTCACTCTTCTCTTTCACTTTCATCAAGATGCTCTTTAGTTCCTCTTCGTTTGCTGCCTAAGAGTGGTGTAATCTGCATTACTGATATTTGTTGTTGATATTTCTCCCAGCAGTCTTGATCCCAGCTTGTGCTTCATCCAACCGGGCATCTCACATGATGTGTTCTGCATATAAGTTAAATAAGCAGGGTGACAATTTACAACCTGATGTGCTCCTTTCCCAATTTGGAATCAGTCCGTTGTTCTATGTCTGGGTTCTAACTGCTGCTCCTTGACCTGAAAATAGGTTTTGTGAGAGGAAAGTAAAGTGGTCTGGTATTCCCATCTCTTTAAGAATTTCCCCACACTTTGGTGTGATCCACACAAACTCCACACAAACTTTGTTGGGATTTCTTACAGGAAAGCAAATCTTTCTCTTTGCTAAAATGTTTATTAGTTGAAAAATCTCTTGCTGTTACTAGTTGACATAATTTATTAAAAAGAATAGTGATCCTGGTGGTAGCTGATGTGTATCCATAAAATCTGTGGCAGAAGATGATATTTAGAGAAGAACATACATTTGCCTTCTGGCCTCAAACATCCATGTACCAGAAATTAGTGCCTTGCAACTAATGATCCCTAAAATTGTGAAATTCTTTTTCTGACACAAGAATTATATTTAATTTTGATTAAAATGCTGAGGAAGAATTTTCTGAGTGAATTAAGCTCTATGTGTAGGGAGTGTACCAAATACAGGAGAGTGTTTTTCATTGCCTAAGAGAGCCTTAATCATGGCTCCTCACCTTAATTTTGACTCTGACGTTTTCTAGTTTAGGAGAGTTTGGCTCCTGTTTCATTCCTGATGATATTTAAGAGCCAGTGACCCTGTAGTGACCCAGGCCTTGATTGTTGTACCTTCTTTCTGGCTGGCTACCTGAAGGCTTCTATAGATGACAGGAAAAATAAGGGAAGTTAGGATGAAAGCCAATTTCCTTTCTGTTTTTGAGAGAAGTCTTGATAAAGAAAAGAGTTTGAAACTATCCATTGGTTAAATATGTCAGTGGATATAGACTATTTTTGACAGGTTTAGCCTTTCTGTCTAACCAAAACATGAAAGAATCTTATATATTTATTAGTTTTTGCCTATTTAGACATTAAATTCATAAAGCATCTTTTCCTGCATTTGTAAAGGACCCCACTTTATCAGCAAGAAAAAAAAAAAAAAGAAAACAAGAAACTTCTCCTTTGTTTTCCATCACGGGCCACTTGTTAAAGAGGAATGCAGTCAGACATACAAACATTGTAATATGTAGCAGAACATTTGATCTTTACAAGTCAGAATGACTAGAGCAGTAACAAGCTGTGTGGAGCCTGGCAGGGTAACCGTGACTTTACTAGAGTAGGGGACCTGGGGGAGAGATGAAGTCTCCATGCCAAGATCACCCTGGATAGGAGCCACATTTAATATGAAGGAGGGAGAAAAGAGGCAGTGTAGTCAGTTGATTCCTGTCTTAATTTATGCAGCTGTGTAGGGAAAAAAAGTAAAGTAAAGGTACCCCATGCTGATAGAGGAAGGGCATATCATGGGAAAGAGTATATTTTGGAATGTCATGTTCTTTTCTGTTCTCTGCTTTAGCAAGTAAATACAATAGCACTACATGGAAACAGCAAAGGAATTAAAACATGCCACTCTGAAAGCCTTAATAAAATCAGACAGACCAATCCAGGGTTGTTTTTTTTTTTTAAGTACAAGCAATTACTTTGTATGTAGAATAAGATTAAAGTTGTTCCATGATTTCCTCCCTCCCTCTGTGACAAAAATGCAGAGCTCAGAGCCTATTGGAAACCTCTAGAAACTTTTGAGATATCTCTCAGGGTTTAAAATGTCCTTCTGTGAAAGAATTCACCAGCAACTGACTGGGCCTCCACCTGGGAAGGATATGTCTTCTGGCCCTGCTTGGTTAGGGGATATGATAGAAGACATCTCATGACAAGGATTAGCTTATGTGATGCCTCCCACAGGCCTAGAAAACCAGACACCCACGTCACAGTACCTAGCCAGGGTTCCTGGGGTGGACCTAGGTTTGTTGTAAACTATGGATAGCCAGGTTCTCTTACAGTCTCTTGTTAGAAAACCTCCAAGAAATATGAATATGCTAGCCAAAGGCCTGAATATGTTTGCTTCTATCCATCTGCCCATCTACCCAATCCTCCATCCAGTGAATTTTGAATTCCTTATTCATTCAGAGTGTTGGGAAGATCTTTGTACTAACTTTATTAAAGGCAATCAGAAGCCACAGACAGCCTGGGATTTCACGCTTAGGTCAGCTCTGTTGCAGCGCTCTGTTAGCGACCAAAGAAAGAGTTCTAGCTCTCCCCACCGCAAGTGCTACACCCATTAACTATCCGTGAGACACATTTTCAGAAGAACATGGAAGGTTAGTCTCTACATACTTTTTTGATTTCCAGAATGGTAAATATCCTGATAAACTGACAACGTGATAAGTGTATGACTCCAAACCACCCCTAAAATGGACAAACAGCTCTTCACACATCCAGGGAAGCAGAATTGCACCCAGGCAAACAGGATAGAAATCTCCTTGGCTTCAATGCTTTGTCTCAGCCGCTTGTAGGTGAGCCTGGGCAAAACAGCAGGCCTTTGGCATTTGACTTTTGTTTGTCCCTCCTCTTCTTTGCATCTTATCTCTGCATTTTGGTCCATTGCCTGCTGTTCTTTCCGGTCTCTAGTAATCCAGTGCCATTTGTTTTATTTGCCCCTTTCCAAAAAACGACTCTGACACTAGCCCATTTGCCTTCTCGACTGACAAGCATTTCTGCATAGTTTCCATGTGTTGCCTCCTACTACTTGCATTTTAATCTTTTTCTTTCAAGTGAAAATGAAAGTCAAGACCCCAGGACACTAGGAGGTGTTTCTTTCCAGAAATGATTCCACAGTGGGCCAGCTTTCGCTGTTGAGGATCCTAAAGGTTTCATATGACTTCCTACTCTGTAAGGTCAACTTGTGTCCCCTGTTCCTCCACTGCAACTAGGCCACTTCTCAGCCTGCCCTCACCCCATGCGCACTGTAAGTGCCTGCTCAGCCCTGCCTTTGCCTAGGGTGGTGAACTTTCTCTTTTATTCCCTGCCCTAACAAATTGTTCAAGGCCTCCTTAGTCCTAACTGCTCCGTGATCCTTATGTTGTTGTTTAGTTGCTCAGTTGTGTCTGACTCTTTGAAACCCCATGAACTGCAGCACACCAGGCTTCCCTGTCCCTCACCATCTTCTGGAGTTTGCTCAAACTCATGTCCATTGAGTTGGTGATGCCACCCAACCATCTCATTCTCTGTCGTGCCCCTCTCCTCCTGCCTTCAATCTTTCCCAGCATCAGAGTCTTTTCCAATGAGTCGGCTCTTCACTCATAGTATTGGCCAAAGTATTGGAGCTTCAGCTTTTCAGCATCAGTCCTTCCAGTGAATATTCAGGGTTGATTTCCCTTAGGATTGACTGGTTTGATCATTATGATCTGCTGTCTACTCCCAATTCTTGCCTCCAAAGAGCCTCTGTATTGATGAGGAAGAGGAACCAACATGTAAATTTGACCCTATCTCCCTAATCTCTCTGGAGGCCCTGGAGAGAAACGAAGTAATAGTAATGAAGAGATAAATTCTTGGACCTGCCTGGAAATTCAAGATATCTAAGGTTAGAATTGAATTGTACCTCACTCATCAGAATTAATTTTGATCACTTTGAAGTATGAAGATTTCTCATGTAAAATAATCTTACACAAGGCAACTTTTAATAAGATACACCTGGACCAATAATTTTTACATCTCATATCTTCATATTCTTGAGATATTCCTTCTTTATGCATTATTTAAGTACTTTTTATATGTGGCCATATTTACTGAGTATACTTTTTTGAGATTAACCTTTTTCTACTAAATTGTAAATTCTGTGAGAGTAATGACCCGCCTTTTTATTGTACATTGTCTCTAACACTACTCACTGCTCTTCCTGCAAATGCAGAAATATTTAGAGTATGCTGTCTCTTACTGTCACTAACCCTGCTGGTTTTAAGTTCAATATGCCATTAAGATGAGTGTTCAAATCATGTTTTTCAATTTTGGAAGCAGCAATAGATGCCTGGAGCTCATCAGGATGGAAGTGGCAACCCATTCCAGTATTCCTGCCTGGATAACCCCATGGAGAGAGGAGCCTGGCAGGCTGCTATCCATGGAGTCACAATGAGTCAGACACAACTGAGCGACTAACACTTTCACTTTAAGGAACAGGACAGAGAGGAGATAAGGACAGAGGAAGTGGAAGGAGTTTGGGGTAAGAAAAGCAAGAGTATTTTGCAGAACTTTTCATCCCATAGAGAGATAGTGAATGTCTCCTATGTGTCAGAACCTCTGCTAGTAACTAGGAGTACAACTATAATCAACATACACAAGATCCCTGCTTTCATGAAGCTTGCAGCCCTCTGAGAGAGACTAATATAATACAGATTTATTTACTTAAAATGAGTTAAGTCACAAAAGAAAAGTAAAATGGTGCTTTGAGAGTATTTTAAGAGTGGGGGGATTCTACTGAAGAGCTTCACTGAGAGATTCATCAAGATTCAACAGGCCTTAAACTAATCTGAAGTGCTTTTTTCTCAGCATCAGTGAGAAACACCATACTCATGTCAGGAAGAATTTTCCAGCCCCAGGAACCAATGGCATATTTATAGCCTCTTTGACGTCAGCTTGTCAAGCAGCATCTTTAACACAGCCTGCTCCACAGAAACATCTCACACTCATTGCAGGCTGTGGCGGCACTGAAGCCAAGCATTCTGTGATCTCCATTTCAGTAGAGCAGGGGATGCCGGGAGTGAGTCCACCCAGAGCACATTGTGAGCATAAGTGTCACAAGTGAGCCGAAAGACACTAGCAGCTCTGATTCCCTGCAGTCTGGAGATACTTCTCTGGCCAGCTGGCCTCATACGTAAACCTCTGACCTTGGAACTGGTTGTTGGTAACTGATTGAGAGGCTTGATTCTATGGTCTCCTTGTATTTTCTAAATAGTGATGATGACATACAATTTTTTTAGACTCTTAATACATGTCCAAGGGTAAATTGTTAGAATTTTTGCCAAATAATGGCATATCAGGTCTAATCAGCAGGAGTGTGATGGTGCTTGTTATTGGGATGCTGCATGTTACAGAAATGTGTGCAAAAAAAAAAAGAGAGAGAGAGAGAGAAATAGGATATATTATGCTGCAGAAGAATGATGTTATTCACAAATGAAAGCTCAAACAGAATATTAAAATGAAGGCTATGAAGAAGTGATAAAGAGGTGAGCCTTTGTTATATAACTAACTGGACCTAGGAATTCAGCCAAACAAGTTTCCACCACTGCCTTACTTGAATTAGCTCCCAGTAACAATCAAGGTGATTTGATTTCTTGTACAATTCCACATAGGAAAGCTCAGGATAAGAAATTATATCACGTTCATTATGAAAAATCATAATAGCCCATAGCACTTCTTAAGTTCAATGTCAGTTTTCTCTGTGCAGAGAGGGAACTGTGTTCATGTGGCAGTGCTTTAGTCACCTCAGATCTTTTGTTCTGAAGAACAGGGCCTTTTTTTGGCTTTCCTTAATGAGTTTCTGAAACTTCTATCAAGCATGGTGCTGCTAAGTCGCTTCAGTCGTGTCTGACTCTGTGCGACCCCATAGCCGGCAGCCTACCAGACTCCCCCGTCCCTGGGATTCTCCAGGCAAGAACACTGGAGTGGGTTGCCATTTCCTTCTCCAAAGTGAAAGTGAAGTCGCTCAGTCGTGTCTGACTCTTTGCGACCCCATGGACTGCAGCCTACCAGGCTCCTCCGTCCCTGGGATTTTCCAGGCAAGAGTCCTGGAGTAGGGTGCCACTGCCTTCTCTGTCTGTCAAGCATAATTGCTTGTAAATGGACTAGCACGCCAAGTCATAACCCATGTGAGATCTGGAGTTAGGGGAAAGTGGCTGGTTCAATGTGTCAGGAAGGGCTCTGTTGCAGGGGTGACATTTGTGCTGCATCTTTGAGGACATGCAAGTTATGCTCAGAGGTGGACAAGAAGAATTTTCTCGGCAAGAAGGAGCAGTATGTGGTAAAGCACAGAGGTGCAATATCTGTAGGAAAGAGCTGTTAGGGGTGCCTAAAAGAGAAGATCGTGGCAGCAAGGGGTGGCTGAGGGGGATGTGCCAGCTTCATGTGCTTGCCTCAAGACTTTCTCCTGAAAGAAATGAAGATAAATGCAGCCTTTTAAAGTAGTCGTATAATGGAATCGCATACGTTGTTCAGGGAATTCTGATGGCAAGCAAGGAACCAAAGACTGTAAGAGATATCATGCAGCCAATGTAAGAGATGCTGAAAAACCAAGGTGTTATGTAGCAGTGGGGAATGCAGGTGGGAACAAGGTGAAGAGGAACTTAGGAGAAGCTGGGTCAGAACCATTATCTGGGGAGATACACTGTGTTCATTGTAGGGGGTCAGATACTTAGAATGGTTGCAGGAGCTGCAGTCAGCTATGACTTGCAACCCCTTTTAGTCCTTGGGACTTGGAATCTGAATTTCTCCCTTCAGCTGCAAGACTGACAGAATTTATTTGAGGTTTTTTGTGCAGTTGGCACTATGCTAAGAATCCCATTGGTGCTATATAAATATGTCTTTATTGCAGAGCTATCATGTAAATATTAATGTTATCTCCATTGTATAGATGAGGGAATTGAGGCCCCCAAAGCTACATAGTTTTACCAGGGCTTCAACCCTGGGTTCAGACCCTAGAGTCCATTGTCTCAGTTCAGTTGCTCAGCCATGTCTGACTCTCTGCAACCCCATGGACTGCAGCACGCCAGGCTTCCGTGTCCATCACTAACTCCTGGAGCTTGCTCAAACTCATGTCCATTGAGTCAGTGATGCCATCCAACCATCTCATCCTCTGCTGTCCCCTTCTCCTCCTGTCTTCAGTCTTTCTTGAAAGCAAGAGTCCATTGTCTATCCCACCCCCACCATACTCCCTGCCTAATAGGTTTCTTGGTTTCCCCATAGGTATATAAAAACAGAGAGTTCCAAATAGAACCTCCTGTCTCTTGATTGCATCTCTCCATTCTCCTCTATGTTTTTTTGTTTTTATTTAAATTTACTTATTTTAATTGGAAACTAATTACTTTACAATATTGTATTGATTTTGCCATACATATTTATTTTTATCTTGTTAATGACAACACTCTTTTCTTTTACTAATTTTTCTAGTTTTACTGAAACTCTGCCTTTTCTGTCTCCCTCTTGTCCATACCAGTTGGACCTTGCCTCTCAAACCCTCTGTTCCTTATAAGTGCTTTGCAGTCTGTGAATTCCTGTCACTCTTACCTTCTTCACTGAATTGTAAACTCCTTACAGGTAGGGACTATGTTCTATGCGTTTTTTCATGCCTTTTTGTCTTCTAACATTCACTGTATCTTAGCAGTAGTAGAAGTGTATAATCCATTTACTAACTGATTTAGTCAAGAGAGCCTGTAACTATATAATGAAGCTTTAATTGTGGTTAACTATTTGTTTATTTTTGTGTTAACCTAAATTGGGAGTATAGTTGGGGGTGTGTGCACTGCAAAATAGCCACCTCTAACTAGAGAACAGTGGGTTAGACCAAGTTGAGAATTGGTTTACAAAAGGGCAGATTTCTGTAGGAAAAACATTTGGACTTTATCTGTGACTCAAGTGTTAGGCAGTTTCAAGATCCAGTATGGTGTATGAAGTGCTACAAAGTTCCAAAGCCAAGCAGCTCTCCCCTCCATGTCTTTACTCAATGTCAGTTACACTTGCCAACTTAAGGGGACATAAGTTGTATTACCAGACTGTCCCCAGAAGAGGATCTGTTTTCTTTTTTCTCTCATATTCTTCATTTACCCTACATTTTAAAATTACATGTGTCATAGTCTGGGTTTTTAATTAAGAAGGGAAGTGAATTTCATATTAAGTTACTTTAAAATTTGCAGATGTTATTTTCATAATGAAATAACCCCTTTTTATTTACAAGTGAAATGTTCATTTTCTCAACTTTTCTCTCCTGCATTAGTGATCATTTTAAATCTGTCATCACATGATCTCCATTTCTGCCTTCCCTGTCGTGTTTGAAAATGTCTATGTTAGTGACCACTGGCATGGTTCAATGTTCCACTCAACCATTAGAATCGTGGTCAGGATATGGGTCTATGCTGTATTTCATTCTGTAAAACTTCATTAATTTGGATTCTGTTGCCTTAGATTTGTGGTAATTTAGGCCTGGCAAATGTAACTGACATTGAGTAAAATGTCTAGCCTTTTGTGTATAAAATTGTCCTTTTTCTACTAATTTTCAAAATGTTTGAGCTAAAGGAACCATGAGAGCTTGTCTCATATACCTTACTTGACAGATGAGGAAACCAAATCACAGAGGGTGAAAGAACATTTGAAAGTAACAAAGCCTTGATCTTCTATCTTCAGATTCTCAAGAGAACATGTAAAAAAAAAAAAAAAAAAAAAAACCTTTAAAAAATTCCAAAGTAGTTCTCACTTTGAACCCTAGACTGATGCAAACAAGGCTTTCTTATCCACTGTCTTCTGACCCCACCTCATCTCATATTATTCTAACAGTGAAGTTATCTCTAAATCCTTATATGCCAACAGGACTTCAGTCAATCTAGAAATAACTTTGGAGCCATCGTTATACTAGAAATGCATCTCCTCACACTGCTTTTCTTCAAAGACAACTCCAAAGTGGCCACTTCTGGAAGAATGAAAAAGAGAAGAAAGCTATGGGGTCCCCTTCCTTCACAGCTGATGGTGCACCCTGGAGTCAGAGCTGGCTATCTTCTTCTGCCAGCAAGCCCTTAGTTGAGCCACCAACCCCTTAAAATTGGCTCCCAAGTTGACCTTGGATCTTGCAAGTTCTTGAATTTCCTGGGAAAGCTCAAGGAATTGGCTGTGACAACTGCCACTCTGAAGGCTCTTTCCATTGTAAGCCTTGTCTCAAAATTTTGGAAAAGCACTAGTTAAGGTCAAAAACGACCTTACATCTTTTACCAGAAGCTCTAAAACAATGATGTGCCTCCTTTGGGGATATGGCTGGCTTTGGGACTAATGAAATCTATGGATACTCCTCCTACCCAATCCCTAAATACAGAGATCCAAATTAACACACACACATAAAATCACACAGCTTTGTATGCTATTTCAAGAGATCTATGGATTCTCTGAATTCCATCCATGGAGTATAAAAATCAGTTTCCCTAACCTAGAGAGTTCAAATTTCTGATGAGCATTATGTAAATTCATTGAGCACTGTGTGGTTAATGCTACCTTTGACATATATTAAAACATTTGATCTGAAATGTACTCATGTGGTAGGTTTATTGGTCCCATTTAATAGATGTAAAATAATAGCAATGCTAACAGTATTATTATTGTTTATTGCTGACATTTATTGTTTGCTGTGTGCCAGCTACTCCTCTAAGCTCTTTACATGTACTGACTCCCCTTTATAATGTCCTTTGGAGGTAGGAACTATTATTAACCATATTGCAAAGGTCTTCACACTAAAGCAGGATAGTAGGGTGCTCACAGGATAAAGAGAGCTTCAGGACCATGGCTGCAACTGAGTGGAATCTAAACCATCTTCCAGGGACTTCCCTGGTGGTCCAGTGATTAAGACTCTGCACTTCCACTGGATGGAGCACAGGTTCAGTCCCTGGTCAGGGAACTAAGATCCCACATGCCATGTGGCATGGCCAAAAACATAAATGAAACATCTTTCAGAGTTTATGAGTCACTCTTAATTTTGGTCAGTACACTTTCCCTATGACGAACAATCTCCATCCAGTTCTTTAACAACTGAATTGCTTACTCAAGTGCATTGCCCCGGGGAGGGAGACTACCCAATATTGTCCCAAATTTTAATAGATAACATGCCCAACCCCTGGCTGAACTGGTCCCTGTGGTTTCTTTAGAGAGTGGCCAGCTCCTGGATTTCTCCTTGGACTCATACTACTTCATGATGAAGAACTAATTCTCCTAAAATAAGTTGGGGGGGAATTGCAAAGGGAGAATGAATATTGGGCAGCTAAAAATGAAAAATTGATGATCTGTTATTACCCCTTCCAACCATGGGATTCTGTTACATGATGCTTCTGTGCCATTCCTTGGTTGAGTAATGGCATGAGTTAATGTGATTGAGTCCATGCCAAATGTCCAGTGCCAGCAGCTGGAACTGAGGCTGAGTCCACACCCTGGGTCCAGAGAGCCCACCACATGAAAGGATACAGGAAGCCAAGCCTGTTTTCCTTAAAAAATAAAAAAGGTAGTTGAGCTAACCACCATATTAATATAAACTATTTTCATGGGAAAAAAATTTTATGTGTGGGGCAATGGGCCATAGTAAAAACTTTATTTTATTTTTAATTAAATGCTGGTTTTTCAGATGCCCTTGGGCCATACTAATATGTGAAGAGTAAATTCGGAACTTGTTGGGTTTTTACAAGGACTTATTGTGTAAAAGCAGCTCTTTGCTCCACTGTAGTTTTTCTGAGTACCCAGTCACTTTAGCCATAAGCAACACATGTGGGGCTGAGCTTTTTGTTCAGCACACCTCACAACATCTATTCATGTATTTGCATCCAGATTTGATATTTTTACAGGGAAGGACATGAATATAGACGGCTCCCCACACATGCACCCTCCCACACACTTTCACCCCCTCTTTTGGCACTTCACACCCTGAATAGGCACCTCAGTGAAGCAGTCAAATTGCTGTAGCTAGGGCATCATTGATCCTGTGCAGCTAGAAGTAGCATGACGGGGTGGGAAGAACCCAGACTCTGAAGCCAGGCATATCTGACACCCAAGCAAAACCGCTGTTCATTTTTTAAAAATCCTCTTTTTCCTCTGTGTTTCATTTTGGTTATTCTCTATTGCTGTGTCTTCAGCCTCACTCGTCTTCGCTTCTTCAATGTCAAGTCTGCGGTTAATCCCTTACAGTGTAATTTTCTTATGAGACATTGCAGTGTTCATCTCTAGAAGTTTATCTTTTTAGATATCTTCCATGTCTCTTCTTAACTCTTTTAATATAAAGAATATAGTTGTAATAACTATTTTAATGGTTTTGCCTGATAACTCTAACATCTGTGCCATCTATCAATACATCAAAGCCAGACTGATTTTTTTCCACATTATGAGTCACGTTTTCCTAATTCTTTGCATTCCTTATAGTTTTTGATCAGATGCCAGACAATGTAAATTTATCTCGTTGGGTGCGTGATGTTGTTTCATTCCTGTAAATATTCTTGATCTCGGCTCTAGGGAGTAGTTGAATCACTTGCAAATAGTGTGATCCTTTCCAGTCTTGTTTTGTGGGGTAGCCCTGCAGCAGTGCTCCGTCTCGGGCTGGCTCTTCCTCACTGCTGAGGATGACTGTCCTGAGTCATCAGTCACCCAGCGTCCTGTGAACTCTAAGCTTTCTGTCTGAGTGGCAGGCATACTAGGGTCCCTCTGAGAGTTCCCAGCACTGCTTCCTCTAATCCTTCAGTGTTACCTGCGCACTCAGTTTGTTCACGTGCATGCGTTTACTTATCAGTTCTCAGCTGAACACTTGAGGGGACCCTGTACAGATCTCTTTCTGGACCGTCCTCTTCTCTGTACATTTCTCTATTCTGTCCTGTAAACTCTAGCTGCCTCGTATCCACTTGCTCTGTTTCTCCAACTTAGAGAGTCTACTGCCTTCTGCCTGGGACCTTCTTCCCAATGCTGCAACCCAGAAATTTTCTTAAAGCAGTCAGCTGGGGCAGTAGGAGGCCTCACTTCATTTCTTCTTTATCTTAGGAATCCCTACTTTTCATTGCCTGGTGTCCAGTGTCTGGAAAAGTGTCTGTTGTATATATTTTGTGGGGGATATGTGTGTGTGTGTGTGTGTGTATTTCAGGTCAGAGAGTAAACCTGCCCCTTTTAGTCCATCTTGACTGTAAATTAATGAAAAGTGTGGCATATACAAAGAGGGTACCACTCAAGGATTTTAAAGCCTCCTTGCATATTAGTTACTGATTTCACTCAAAAATAAAGTTCCCATAGTAAATTATTTTCATGTGGGTTGGTACACCTTCCTTCCTTCCCTCCATTTTTCCATCTTTACGTCCTTCCTCCCTTTTTTAAATGCAGTAGTGGCTAGCATGTTTAGGGTTCCTCAGTTATTCACTTTTCACAGATACTAATTGAGCGTCTACTGGATACCATATGTACTGCAAGGCACCCGTGATATAAAGAGTGATATGATGGTTCTTGCCCTAGACTAACCATAATGTGGTTATTGATTGAAAATTTCCCCCTAAAACACTCATGAGCCAATTTTTTTGCGTATACCCAGTGAGTTGCCATTTTGAATGAGAAAAACAAAGGCTTTTAAAAAGAAAGGAAGATAACATTTGACTAGCAAGTCTTATGAACAATATTTGGACAATGTTGGCCAAAATAAGTTTGTTCAAGTTTTTCCATAACAGATTATGGAAAAATTGAAATGAACATTTTGGCAACCCTATAGAAGGTATTCAGTAAATATGTATTATTTGAGTGAATAAAAGTTATCTGTGAATGTAATAATCATATTGATGATTTTAAGACCATATTTAGCTCAGTGTGGCTTAAAAGGATTTGAGGATAATTTTCCATCTCACTTGAAAAGCAGTTTAATTGAAATTATGTATTGCACCATTGATTTACTTCTGTCAGTGCGGTTGACACTGGGGCCATGGCAGTGAGTAGACTTGGTTCTTGTCCTTCGAGCTTATGGTCTGGAATTGTGTGAAGCACTGGCTGTGTCACAGCACCTAGGCGTATGTTTATCCCAGACTCATTGAGTCAGGGAAGGCTTCCAGGAGGAGAGGATGGCTAAGCTGCAGTCTGAACAAATGATACCTTTGGGGAAGAGGAAACTTTTGAATGAATTCAGTTATTCCAAGACATAAACTACAGCTTTAGAAGCTAGAGTCAGACTTTTATATCCACTGTCTACTTCTGTCTGCACTAATAGGTTTCAAATAAAATCAGGTGAGCCATCAAGGTGAAATAACTTTGCAATCATGTACAGTACAATATCTTGCCAATACCTGGTTGAAATGAAAAGACCTAAAGTTCTGTCCTGTTTAATACAAAATTCATTAAAAAGTATCCCAGCAGAGGACTGAACCCAGAGGGCTAAGGTCTTAACAAATGCTTGTTTAATTGAATTGAGGACATACACTCCGAGAGGTGGCAAGGAGAGAAACTGAGGAGTCTGCTGCCTCCCTCCCCTCAGTTCTGGGCTGCTGCCCGAGTTCATCTTTCTTCAGTTCATCCAGCTCTGCAACAAAGGAGAGCTTCAGTTCAGCAGAGCAGCGTAGAGCTTACACGCATGCTGAGCAGGAGGGCTGTTGAGAGAGACTGTGTAGTAAATACAGAGTGCTCATTGAAATGCCAAGTGTCACTACTTTGGCATTTAATTATCTGAGTTGCTGGCAGCTGGAAGTAGGAAGCAAGCAGGAAAAAAGAAGAAAGGCAGTGAGGAGCAGAAGGCAAAACTGGACAGTGATCTGATGTAGATAGTTGGCCAGGAGCAATACTTTCTAAGCACATCCTTAAAAAACACTCACTGTGTGTCAACTGTTAAAATTATCTATAGTTTTGAGAAGAAATCTCAGTTAAAATGCCTTACAATTTTTAGGAAATCACCACTTGGAACTTACAGAGGCACAATCAGTGAACTCTTAAAGTGAAGATCATTTTAGGTTATGTTGAGTGTGGGCTGTCAAAGGTGTCTAAACACAGCAAGGTCATGTGGGAAAGGCATTCAAACAAAGCAATGCCAGTGCTGTGGGAGTCCTGTCAAATCTGAACTAAAATGACTTGGCAGCCTGCTGGTCTTACTCATCTCTGGTGGAACAGAGAGATGTGGGCTCTGGAGGTACCAGAGAAGGATTTTAATCCCAGCCTTGCCACTTACAGCATGAATTTGGGTTTGTGTGTATGTTGTCAGTTCCCTCAACACTTAAATCCTAAAACACTTAAAGCTTCCATCAGAAGCTTTCATTGTTTCAGTGCTAGCCTAAAAGTTACTTTCCGTAATACCTAGCACAGAGCTGATTATACTGGGGATATATTTAGAAAAACAAATTCTTTTTAAAGCAGCAGATACTTTTTGTTAAGCAAAATATTATGCAGGGCATTTGTGTCTGAAACCAACAGAAGGAGCTGGCTGCTTAAACCAGGGAGAATGACCTCTCCCAGATCTGGACACCTTTGTTCACATGTCACCTTTCAGGAGGCCTCTTCAGACCCCATTCTGCCTAAGTGCCAAGCCTTCCCCAGTCCAGCCCTAACCTCTGGCATTCCTTTCCCCTTACTTAAGTCCTATTTTTCTCCATAGCAGTTACCAAATCTGCCATAGAGCATATTGATCTGTTGAGCTATTGGCTTGCTCTTCCCCCGCTGGAATACGTGTCATGTGTTGTGTTCTCTGCTATATCTCTAGCAAAGAGGTATCCCTGGTACCTGGAACAAGGTAAGCACTCAACAATCACATTCTTCAGTGAACGGTGCAAAAGTAGTGGTCAATATTGACACATATGGTTCCTGCTCTGATAGTCTCGTGTTGGGGAAAAACAGGTCATCAGGCAACCATTGAACTGTGTGGTTAAATATTATGCTGGGTGAAGTGTGAAGTATTGTGGGCACACTAAGAAAGGCTTCTAACCCAGACATGGGAGGTCTAGGAAGGCTTCCTGGAGGAGGAAACCTGACCACCTAAGAAACTGAGATTCATAGATAATAAGTCACTGTCCCAAGGTCAGATAAACTGAAAAGTGGCCGAGCTGATTCAGAGTAGTGAGATAGCACTGGTAAAGAAGTGTTAGTATCAATTCTGAACATGTCAGATTTAGAAGCTGCAGAAGTCAGGTTCAGGACTTTAGTCATGCCAATGGGGAGTCAATACAACCATGCGTACATCACTGAAGATTGATCAGAACAAGATTCCTTATAGGGGTTGGCTCCAGGGAAAGTTCATATTATTCTGGAGAGTGATAAACAGCATTGCTGGGGAGGCAGAGATGAAATTGTGGATTTGTATGACTCTGAAAAAATGATAGTAGGAAGTCTGGGGTTTTGTCAGAATCTGATTTAGGAGAAGTTGCTTCTAAAACAAATATTCCATGTCTAGGCATTAAAACAATGGCTAGCATGTATTCAAAACAAATTTTTTTTAATAAAGATACTTTGACCTAGGAGTTCCAGTTCTAAGAATTTATCCTAAGGTAATTTATTCTAACGTCATAATCCAATTATATATGTGTGCATACAGTACATGTTCGTGTATGGAGAGAACATGTTCATGTCGTCTATATCATTATTAATAGTATATATGCATATACACAATTGCAAAATAATGGGGGACTGTCTAAATGTCCGAGAGGGCACTGATTAAATAATATGGGTAATTTATAACGGAATATTACATGGTTGTTAAAATGATAATTTTGAGATATATTTATATGGAAAAATAATTGTTATTAAGCAGAAAAACTTACAGTATATATATAGCATGACTTCCTTTTTTAAGGGAAGTGTGTGTGTGTATAAAATATTTATTTCCATGGGATAAAGTACAGAAGGACATACATCACTATATTAATAGTGTTTCTACATATATTAACAGTGTTTATGCAATCAGTACATATTTTTATTCATGTAATAAGAATTAGTGTAAAGAAATACGATGATAATTATATATACCTCATCTGCTTGCCAGTGCAGGAGACAATAGATGTGGGTTTGCTCCCTGGGTCAGGAAGATCCCCTGGAGGAGAGCATGGCTACCCACTCCAGTATTCTTGCCTAGAAAATCCATGGACAGAGGAGCCTGGCAGGCTACAGTCCATAGGGTCATACAGAGTCGGACACGACTGAAGCAACTTAGCACACACACTCGCAAGAACCCCTTTAAGAAATGGCTGGGCATTTCCAACAGTTTTTCTCTCTGAGGTAATCACCCCCACCTTCTCTTGGGCTGAGAAGTATTCCCAACTGTGTGTGAACTTCTCCTGAGGGCTTCTGCCTGCCCCCCTCCCAGGTCCTCCCCTCCTAGGAGCTTTTCACAAGGAAGGTCCAGTTTTTAGTACTCAACCAAGACAGCCATTTGTCTTTCAGGTTCAGACCAGCGGGGGGTGCACCCAGCAGTGTCAACTGGCGTTTTGTGGTCATGAAGTATTACTATTTTATACTCACAAATAAAAGTTAGCAGCATTTCATTGCTGCATGGTGTGAAATTAGACCTCCTAACCAGCTGGATGCAACAGCCTGGCGTGGAAATGGTGGTGACTGCTAGTGTTTGTGGTTCAATTCAATTAGGAATATTTTTTTGTCTTCTCTTTGGTGAAAGGGGTAGTCAAGATGAATGCCTTGCAAACTTCTGAAATATGTACTTGTACAAAAGAACTATTAAAGTAGAGTAACATCTCTATGATCTTTGAACTAAGCCGTCATTCTGCCATTATTGATGTAGCTGCTTTAAGCCGTCTAATTAAAATCAGAGTGACAGATTTGTTATTGAAAATCTGAAACCCAGCTCACATCCCATACAGCACATCTGAGCAGGGTATATATCTGCTGTTTTGATGGGCTCTCAAAATTGCTAAGCTGTGCCGGGTGCCAAAAGGAATTCAATAAATCTTTTCTTTTCTTACTGAGCAGCTCTCATTAGTCTTTTTAATAATAGCACTAGTGGATATCAACTTCAGTTCTCTAAAATAAATTAAGTGTGTCCATTAGGGTTGTAATTATAGCATCAGACATGAGTTTATTCTGCTACAAAGAGATGGCCTAGCTGATAGAGCCAAGAGCTCGCCTCTTGGCCCTTTACATTTCCAACATTGCTTTGTGTGTAAAATGTGGATCTAATATCTGAGCTGAGGAGGGGTGGCCTGTGAAGATCTTTTGTCATCTGAACTGACAATATTTCTACCCCTTGGAGTCCTGAGCATACGGTATCAAGTGGTGTGAATTCTGCAGCTACTAAGTGAAAGCTGATCACCAATGAGCAGCCTGCAGTTCAGAGCCTGCTAAACAAACCGCGTAAACCTCAGAGTAGGAGAAAACGACAGAAGGCTGTGTTATCTGAAAATTTAGCTAACTTTTTTTTTTTTAAGCCATCTGTCATGATTATTCAGATTTGAGGGCTAAATGGAACAGAAGACATTGCTGGGCGATTAAACAAGTTCTCTGAAAATATTTTCATACCCTTCCCTCTTGTCAGAAGCTTTTTTTTTTTTTCCCACCAAAGATGTCGTTTGAATGTTCAGGGTTTTTTTTTTTGTTTTTTTTTTTAATTCAAGTTTCTGTCTTCCATGCCATGGGAAAACCTTGTTATTCTGTTAATACTAAAGAATGGAGTGGGATGCAAGCAGATGAGTTTGCAGTGTATAAGGTTTATTCTGGACTTCTGGATCTCATAGCCTTATAATGTCATTCTCAGTCCTGATTGAGATGTCTGGATATTCTAAATTACTCTATAAGAGATTTCTGCAGAAGCTGGCAGAGGGTAACATTTAAGCAGAGCCTTTTTCATCTCCATGCCCAGAAAAGTGCAAAGAATTATGAGGATAAAAAAAATGAGCAAGGGGCCAGGAGACTGCATTTCATAGCAAGAATCTACCAACACTCTCTTGTCATTCATGATTTTTCTACCTCTGCCTCCAACTTGGAAGAAAAGTTTCTGTTATTTCTTAATTCAAGAACAGTAACACACATTTTGGAAGCTCTATCCTGTTAGGCAAGTGTGGAAATTTGAAAAGATATTTATATCTTTTAAATATGTATAGAAGGTAACCTCCCTCTTTNGTGAGGTGGCTTCTATTGTTGTGGAGCACAGGCTCTAGGTCCATGGGCTTCAGTAGCTGCAACTCACAGGTTCTAAGCACAGGCTCAGAGTTGTGGCACGTGGGCTTTAGTTGCTCCATGGGCATTTGGAATCTTCCCGGACTAGGGACTGAACCTGTGTCCCCTGCATTGACAGGCAAGATTCTTACCCACTGCACCAGCAGAGAAGTCCCTTTTTGTTTTTTAATGAAATAAAGGTGGAAGTTTTCTGACTCTAAATCCTGAAGAAGCTCAAGCTAACTTGTGGAGCCCCCTGGCTAGGACATCATGATCTGAAACTCTGGGCCCTTGCAGCCTGAAGAAGCTAACATGCCCTACGAAATTGAACAACTATGCTTCCCAACCACTGTCCCATTCTTAGGATCCAGAGGTAACCGCTAATGAGAGTGTAGAATGAGGCATGTTTAAAGTTAAACTAGAAAGAGAAATAAAAGAATTGGGTCAGTTTGTGACATGTGCAAATTTTATCCTGAAACAGAGAAGAACAATCTTAAGCCCTTAAAGTCATACTGGGGGTGAGGAGAAAGGGATTATATCCAGTTTTATCCTTCCCAAATCAGGCACTTCTCTTTAAAACAGAATTTTTTAGGGGTAAATATTGCACAAGGTCAGTGTTCCACAGACTAGCATACCTCTCTGTGGCATACTAACCTAGATATGAAAACTAGTACAGATATGAAATGCTAACCCACTACAGAGTGTTCCGTAAAAGTTAAGTGTCCTAACCCACCTTCTGAACAAAGCCTCTATTTGTATCACAGATGGCAGGAGCATGCCTGCTTCTCAAGTAGCTTCTTGTTGGCAAACTGGTGCCACTCAAAACAGCAGCATCCTCAGTACTGCCTCAGGGGCCATTGCTGACCTGAAGGAGAAGGGTGAGATGTGTGAGTCAGCTGGTCTCTTTCCAACTCTGGAAATAGCTTAGCATTCTAAAGTGTAGTTGGATTTAATTGTTGGAGCCAAATCATCAGTTAAATGTACAGCAGTCCTTTTCAAGGAACTGTTATTATAGGCTTAAGTGTAAATACACCAAATAGAGCAGTTACAGTGTGCCCATCAGATAATCATATGCCTATCAGCTAATAGGTGTTCGACAGATTATTTTATTGTGTTTAGACCCTGCTTTGCATCCTGGCAGTCGTGATGCCAGCAGAACCTGAGCTTGTCAGTTGTGTCTGTATCTTAATTTTGCAGTAGATCTCTTTTCATTTCCCTTTCTCTCTTCTCACAAACCTGTTATTTATTTTCTCCAAATAGTGCATTCAGAATTCTTTCATTTCTGAAGAATGCCATTTTTAGGTGCAAATGGTGACTGCATGGGCTTCCCAGGTGGTCAGTAGTAAAGAATCCGCCTGCCAGTTCTCAAGACACAGGAGACTCGGGTTCAACCCCTGAGTCTGAAAGATCCCCTGGAGGAGGAAATGGCCACCCACTCCAGTATTTTTGCCTGGAGATTTCCATGGACAGAGGAACCTGGCAGGCTGCAGGCCATGCAGTTGCAAAAAGTCGGACGTGACTGAGCACACGCACATGCCTGGTGATTACACAGAAATCGAGTAATGACTCCTTTTGTTATGCTGGGTCAATTTTGTTATGATCGAGTTTTACTTTGTTGTAGTGACACCATTAAAATACAAAATAGAATTCAGCTTCAAGCTCCTTCTGATGTAGGTGACATCAGACAGTAAGGGTTTGTCTTTGTGTGGACAGGAAGGGTCTGAAATGAGCCCCTCAAATGTCCTCACTTTATGAAGAATAATGTGTCTACCTTGCTATGGCTGTATTCATCACTGAAGATGAAAACCAAAAGGCTTATTCTTCCCTTCCCCCCTCTTTCACACCTCCTTCCTTCCCTCCTTTCTTTCTTTCCTTTTTTTTTTTTTTTTAATCCCAGGAGACCAAAGTGATACAGCAGGACAAATATAGCCAGATCTGAACCTCTGAATCTGTTTTGAATTTAGGGAATACTCATCTTCTCATGCTTTTCTCTTTAATTGCCAACTTCACATTAGAGTTGTTACTTGACATATATTCTCAGAAGTTTAGAAGAAGTTGAACTGTATTGACCAGAGTGAGAGTTCCGTCTGTATTTCAGTGATCAGAGCAATCTCAGCTTCTACTGCTACAAGTAACCTTGTATCACCATACTCCAGCAGACGGCTTCTCAGCCTCAGTGCTACTGACATTTTGGGCCAGACAGTTCTTGGCTGGGGGACTGTTCTATGCATTGAAGAATGTTTAGCAACATCTCATCCTCTACCCATCAGACTAGTAAAACCTCCCTCTACCCTCACCCCTCCTTTCCCCCACCTCCTCACACACAGTCAGTTGTGACAGCTCAAAAATATCTCCAGATATTGACAAATGTTCTCTAGGAAGCAGAATCGCCCATGGTTGAGAATTGCTGCCCTAGGATGTAGCACTGGCGGTCTCTTTCAGATGTTTTGAGAAGGTGGCTATGGCAAACTTTCAGGTTGATAAAATGATAATTTCTCCTTCTCCAAATAGTGTATTTGTTTTTTTCAAGTTGACAAGGGGGGAGAAAATTGCATTTTGAACATCATGTCCCGTAAATTACCAGAATTCTCTGTTAAAGGAAAATCAAAACTGTTTATCTTCTCTTAATATAAGAACTGTAAGTGTTTTGTGTTTTTTCACCATTAAAGTATCTCTTTATGACCATTTTAGTCACGAGTCTTTACCAGCCTTAATGAAACAGCAAGGTCTTGTTTACTCTCCACTTTAGGAAACCTTGGAGCTTAAGTAGAAGGATCTGTGCCAGACATTGGGTGATTATATATGTGTACTAGCTTTGAAAACCACCCTTAATAATTGTTTTCAAATTACCTTATGTGCCAGCATTTTGCACTTAAACAGAGACGAAAGCTAAAACTAAATTACTGGCTTCCTCGTTGAGAGTGAGGGTGTATGAATGCAATGCATGTTATTCATTTAGAATACAAAATGACTGTACAGTTCTAAATGAAATATTTTATCATAGGTAGCATTTATCCACCAAGTTGCAAGGCATATCCTGAAACAGGAAATAGCAGAATCAACTTAAAGCCCCTCATCCAGCTTTCTTCCCTAAAAATATACTCTGAAAATGCTTCTTTTTGAATTTTACTCAATTTCTGGACAGAGGTGCTGGATTGCTTAACTTCCAAGCCATTGGGAATGGTTGCTCTGAAAGCAAACGTTTGAACTTCTAACAGAGCAAGCATGGAACTTAGAAACCAAGGATCCAAGTTACTTTGGTTAATTCATACACAGCAAACTGAGTCCTTCATGGTGGTTCTGGTTGGTTGTGAAAGAGAAATCTCCAGGAGAATAAAAAAACTCTCCTGGGCTTTCATAAGCTTTACTATTGCTGAAAATGATGTTTGCTGTAAGCAACAACCATGTAATGGTCCATAGCCTCTTAAGATCTCTGCTTTCATGGGGCTGATCCTGATCACCTTATATCAATTCTGATCAAGTCAGCAAATAGCTGTGTATCTGGTTTGTGCAAAAAGCAAAAGGTCTACTTTGAGTGGAAACACTGGGCATTAATAAATCCTTTCCTAGCTCCTACTCTTCTTTGGAGCTATTTCTTGTCACGTACAGGGAGTCTGCAGGATCTGCTTACTTTTGAGCATCTGCATTTCTAACCTGAATGTGGATTCTAGGCAACCTTTTATTCAAAGAAAGAAAGGTAGATTAAAAAAGAGATTGATATTCCAGCCTTCTGAGTCTTCGCTTTGTGCTGACATATTAATCGTCTGTTTTACCTCCTTTGAACAGTGAGGCTCTGTTCAGTTTGTCGGGTCACATGCATTTCATTACACTACACCTTTGTGACAAAGGCAGCTTAGGGGTAAAAATGAACCCAGAGATGAGTCAAGCATTTGGCTTGAGCTCTGTGGCTCAAACATGGACAAGTCATTGGTCCTGACAGTCTGTCCTCTGACACATGGAAAAGACCTGTGGCAAGTCGTGTTGATGGAGCCTCACACATTTTCCAAGGAATGTTTTGTCTCTAGACTGTGGAGTCATATTTAAATTTGCTCACTCACTCATATTTAAATTTTACCCAGACAGCCCAGTCTAAACCCTAATGGATGGGATAACTGCCTAAATATACCAAATGTATTTAGTAATTCAGACTTTCTTCCCTAGAATTAAAGATTGAATTTCTTTTAAGAATAATGATGAAATGTTCTATTTTTTGATCTACGTGGCAGTTACATGAGTGTGTTCAATTTGAAATAATTAATTGAGCTGTATGCATATCATTTGTGTGGTTTCCTAGATATAGTACTTAGAAGATTTATTTTAAAAAGAGTAATGCTGAAACTGACAAGAATAATGAGAGTTTATAAAAGGGGAGAAAGCTTACCCATGGAAAAAATAGAATCACAGCACCTTAGTGAACTGCAAGCTATCATTTATATAGTTTAATCAAACATCTTTGCCAATATACCTTTATTAAGCACTTTTATAGGAGGCTTATCACACAAATATGTATTTTTCATATGTACATACAGTCACGATTTCATTTTGTAATGCTAAAACTGCTGTCTCCTTTTAAAAAGTATTTCTTTGTTGCTTTACTGATAAGATTTCTGTATTATTTAATTAGACTACAATGGGTATTGAGTCCAGTAGCATTGGACTGTAGATCATTTCATCAGCACCCTAATGAGTCTAAGCCATTTACCATATCTCCACTACTCATTCAGTTGGAATAATTTTGAGAGTCAATAAAGGTGAGGTTTCACCCTGAATATCATGCCACTTCTGCTGCATGATAAAATCATATTGCTGAGGTCTTCATCCCCTTAAACTGGCAGTGTGAATTTGAAATCCAATTCTGAAACCTCTTAAGTTATAACCCAGAGGTCTCGGTGATCCATATAATATTTTAGCCAACACATTTGAATTTAGATTTATAGTAAGGAGGGAGAAGGGATAAGGAAGTTAATTTGAGTTAATGGAAAGTATAATTATAGTTTTTAAAGATATTATTTATGGGATTATAATTTCTTTTAAAACAGCAAAGTGAAATTTGCACACAACAATGTATGAAGTATTTTCCTCACTTCCTGCTCCTAGTCACCTTCCCCCTTAAAATAATACGTTAACAATTTGATGTCTGCCTGTCTGAATATTCTTGATGACTATAGAAACATACAAATATTTGCATACATACGATTTTTTTGTTTTCCATTACAGAATGGGATCATACTATATACATTTTTCAGCACATTGTATATCATAAACTTTTCTTCAAGTCAGCCTGTGTAGCCCTTCATCCTTCGTAATAGCCACATCACAGCCTATAGTATATTGATTGTAACTGAGGATTCAAGCTTTGTTCTGTTTCTCTGCCTGTATAACACATGAAACAATAAATATACTGGTACATTTATTCTTATATATTAATATTGGATAGAGAATTTTAAAAGAGAAGTGAATTTTAAAAACTGTTGCATATAGTAACTGAAAATGAGTTAGCCAGGTATAGGCAGATAGAGGTTCTTACTGGGTGTTTTTACTAAATGCCTGAGAAGAATCACATGTACTATGCCAGTCGTGTATACGATTAAGGAGTCCTCAAAAATGTCAGTTTTTGGCAGAAATATATTGCCTGGAGCTGGGGTGGGAACGAAGATTAACTGTAAATGGGCTGAGCTGATTGATACTCTCATCATTGGGATGACTGAGAATTCTCTACAATTGGATTATGGTAAGAGATGTATAACTCAGTAAATTTACTAAAGTCATTGAATTGTACTTTAAAATTGAATGAAGTTTTCAGTATGTAAATTATACCTCAGTAAAGTTGTTTAAAGAGGTAAATTGTTAAAGCAGTTCATGGGACATGTTTTTTAATATCATCAACTAGCATTATCTGAGAAAAAAACTTTCCTTCAGTAAAGTCAATTTCGCCCACCAACACCTGTTTGATTTATTACAGTCTCAGAATTCTTGGACTTTGCTCAATAAATATTTTCTGAATTTAACTGAATAAATTCTTTATTGCTCCTGCTGACGGCAGTAGTCATTTTTCAGGGTGGCATTTTAAAAAGCTATGGTCTTATTATTTAGACACGGATGAGTTTTATTAGTCCTGTTCAGTCATTTACTCAGCAGTCACATATGAGTATGAGCACATCCCAGGCACTGTGCTGGTCACTTGGCATGTATCTGTGCCTAAGAAAGGTGAAGATCCCTGCCCTTCTGGAGCCTGTGTGCTGCACTGTGCTGTGTTTAGGCGCTGAGTCGTGTCCGACTCTGCAACTCCATGAACTGTAGCCTGTCAGGCTCCTCTGTCCATGGGTATTCTACAGACAAGAGTACTGGAGTGGGTTGCCATGCCCTCCTCCACTTAGAAGCTATACTCTAGTTTGAAGTCTGCGAAAGGAGAGAAGATCATAATTTCATATTTTAAAGCAGGGCTTCACAAATGAATTACAGGGTTTCTATTAAAATACAGATTTTGGTTCAATAGGGATGCTGCCTGGACTTTTGGATTTCTACCAAGCTGTCAGGTGATGGTAATACTTTGGGGAACAAGATTTTAACCTACAATTTCATGTGTATATGTAACGGTCATCCTTTTATGAGGTTGTACTATATTTCTTGCCCTGTGTTTTCCTCGATTCCTTCTGTCTCCTGGGGTCCAAATCAGCGGCACAGGTGAGAAGGGGAGGTTTGGTGATCTTGATAATCAGCTTACCTTTTCAGCATTCTTTGCTGGCCGAGAGGTACGCTCTCCACTCCAAAGAGTAGGAACGTAGCAGGTCTTGGAAGTAGCTAGCGTCTTTTGGCTACCCCTTACACAGCACTGGCCTTCCTCTCCACATTTGGTCTGGAGGTTAGGGAACTCGAATTTTTCTGCCCATTTTTATAACTCTGATTCTTGATGATTAAAACATAGGCAGCTACTGAAAGTTATAAACCAGTGAATTCTGGTGATTGAATTAGGAAAGACATGGTGAAAGGAAACAATATTTTGAGTGACTACTCTGTACATTTAAGTATTCTATGATGCTTAAACCTTAGGAAGTCTTTACTCTTATTTTTGTTTTCAAATATGAGGAATATGGTCCTCAGAGTATTTTGCTGATTTTTTTTTCTTTCTTTTTTTTTTTTCCCCTTTGGTTTGTTCAGGATTATACAATGGGTAGTTAGCAGAACTAAGATTAGAATAGAATTTGTATCTGACTTGAAAGAAGCAGCAATATCCTTAACCTTGTTGTACCCTGCTGGAAAGTTCTTCATTAAGAAAAATTTTTTGTCTCTTAAGATCTCCCTCAATTTTAAAACTTTTGAAGTAGAAGTACCATAATTTCCTTAAAAACTATCACTTCACTCTCATGCCTCACTACTACTCAGAAACTATGAAAATACAAGGCCTTGATACTATTATAAATAATTGTACCTGATAACCTTTTGTGAAGACGAAATATGAAAAGATTCTGTTTCTGTCGCTTATTCTTTTTAAATATTCCAGCAGGACAGGAAAGATATGTTTTAGATACAGGCAACTTTAGAAATATAGAAACATCATCTGTTGGAGAATAATTGATCCTTGTTATATGCCTGGTAATATTTTTGGCTGCTTATCTTCAGAACATCAGATTTAATTAAACATAGTCACTAATTAAAGCACAGAATATATGATCAAATTCCTGGGAAATTAGAAAAAGAGGATCCCAGATAATAAGTAGAATTCTCTTCATATGTCCCTCCTTCCACCCCCACTTTTTGGTAGTTGCTTGATCTTTTGTCAAGGGCAATGCAAAGAGAATGTAATTAATGCAAGTGTGTTTGGTATGCCCAGTAATAGATTTTTCTCATTGAAACATAACCTTTCTATGATGCTTCTGTTATTACTGGCTGTCAGGTAAAAATTAAATGAGCTTGCTCTGAGCTTCAGATTTATCTTTCTGTCTACAAAAGGCTATTTGAGACTTCGAGGAAAAACATAGCTTTTATTGATGATTCGATAAATTAGTACCATCAATCTGTGGTAAATATAATGCAGCCTCTCCTTTAAGCTAATGGTGGGGGGTGGGGGTGGGCAGCAGTGATGCTTTGTGGCCCAGCACTCTCTCTGTGCCTTCTGCTTGGAAAAATACCTCTAGCTACCGGGGACTTCTACCAGTTAATGTGCTAATGCTGTTATTTACGTATGTGGCAGCCAGCAGTTCATGCATCCTTACAGACTGGAAAAAACATCCAATTTACCAGTTTTGGTTCATTGCAGCATTATGGCAATCAGATTCAAAAATGAAACTGAAAACTGACCTACAGAATACAGAAGGCCCTTCCATGCATTATCTCCAAAGGGTTTGTCCTTTCATACTTTCCTCACAGCAAACATCATCCTTGATTGTCTTCCCAAGGGATAGTCCCCAACAACCAAAGCCCTTCAACAATATTCTCAGTCTGGGTTGACAAAGATACCACTCTTTCTTTACCTGCATTTCTCAAACTGAACCACAAAGCAGAGATTGGCTCCTAAATGCCCCTTCTGCTTTGTGTCTAGGATAGGGATCAAACAGGGAGCCCCATTTATCCATCAATTAGTGTTCCTCATATGTGATGTCTGTATCCAAGGATAGTCCCAGTGAGCTCAGTGCTGACTTGAACTCAAGCTGAGTCACCAAGAACTTGGAGATGGGATCCCACTTGGCCAAGTACAAAAAAAATCTCTGGTTTCCTGCAAAAACTCAGACTTTACAGGGGTGCAGAGTCTGACTTCACATCTTATGAGACCAAGCAGCACATCTCCAGCAGGGCCAGAAATATTGTGGGAGCAGTCCTTGCCTTGCTTTTCCAGCACTCTCACTGCCAGTTTTGTTCAGAGCTCCAGAAGTGCAGAGGATGTGTGAACATGTCAAATTAATGAAAAACAAAGTTAAACATTTCAGAACCTGCAAAAGGGTTCAGTTCCAGAAATGAGCAAAGGTTTAGGAAGAGCTTTATTTTTTTAAGCGAGGTTTATTCATCCTCCATAGACATAAAAATAAGTCTTTCAAAGAACATGAATATTTGAGGCATTTGGCAACATACAGACTCTGGCAGCCTCTCCTTATTTATACCATGTAATTATACTTGCCTTTATATGTGTGTCCTTTTCATTATTGAGCCTAACATGGTCTTTTGTGAAATTCCAGTTATTGATTAGCACTGGCAACTCAAATGTGGCTTTTTATACATCAATAAATCTCTTTTTTCCTCCTTCGTAAAGCACAGCGGATCTTGTTGGACATTTGGGGAGAAAACGACTTAAAATTCACATCCAGATCTTGGCTGCCAATTCAGGACTTTGTTACTATGAGATTTGCCAAGTTTTTAGCTTACTACTCTTTGAAAGTGCAGAGTTTGGGGGTGGGGGATCCCTGTCGCTAGAGTAAAAATGGAGTGACATCATTAGAACTCAGCTAAATCTGCGGCTCCTGTGAAATTCTGGCCTCCACATCTCCCCCAACTCCTTTTTGTTTCTTCCCTCTTCAGTGTTCTTCAACCCATCCTACACTCCCTTCTCAAACTGAAAGCAAGCAAAAAACAGCTCAAAGGCATGACATCAGAAACCAGCTATGAGCCTATCAGATTTGTTTGAATAAACATAAATAAACAACCAAAGACTTGGCCTTTTTTCAAGATATTTAATCCTTTTGCCAGTTGTATACTTAGTGTTAGTTTTCATTAGGAAACTGGAACTCCTTTTAAAAGGTGAAAATTATTATTTCTGGGAAAGAAACTAAGGAAACATGAGCAGGAGCATCACTCAGGTATTTCCAGCTTCCCATTAGTAATTTACCCAAATTATCATTGTGTCCAATCCACAGTGCAACCAAGAATATATAGTAGCAGGCAATTGTTTTAAACTCAGTTATCTTTAGAACTGAATCTCTTTAGAAGATAATGTTATTTCTGTTTTACAGGTTTATATCAAGATATGTTGAGATCATAATTTATTGAAGAGGGTTACTTCAGCCCATGTATTAAATGGTTCCTTTGTGCTTGAAAGAGTTAATGCAATTTTTTATGCTGCCTGCTTTGCAGTCACTACAGATCCCCTCATTCTTTTGAAATTAATAGACTTGTTCTTACCTTTGTCTGATTGTGCAGAGATTTGCATGTAGGCCTGCTAAACTTGCCAACTGTAGCAAATGGTTAGTAACTATTCTCAATATGGGTGAGCCCACAAAGTACAGTTTCAGAACTGAATGCTATTTCCTCACAGCAAGTTTCCTTCTTCCTATTGAATGCTGGCAACCTTGATTTTGGAATATTTTTGCATTTACAATCAAGAAACTTTCAAAGAATTTTATTCTGACTGGCTTATTAGGAACCCATGATTTATGGCATGTTTAATTCCACCTGACTTCCACTGGGTGGTTGCATGGAGAGAACGTGGAATGTGTTTGGATTTTGTCAAAACCCAAGAATTGCATATTTTTTGTCACAGATCAGATTCAAGCCTGTATTCAAAGCATTTATTTTCATTTTAGTTGTTTATTTATATACACACACATACACACACACACACACACACACACACACACACACACAACACGAAAGTGATTAGTATGTGGGTTCGGAGATCAGTGTCACTCATACGATACTGTTTCCACATCTTCTAGGGTCAGAAGGCCAGTATAAGCCATATAGCAAGAGCACCGTGGGTTCTGATGAACCATTTACTTTCTTGTAATGCAAGAGCCTATTTAGGGTGATCCTTGTGCTGCTGTCAGAGCAATGAGGGTCAGCAGTTGTGGTGACAAATTAGTTTTGACAAGCTTAATGACCCCAAAGAAGAAAAGTCTGTGGCTCTGATAGCAACTGGGGAATAATTGGTGAGCTCAGCCAAATGGGGAATGTGTTAAAATTCCCCAATTCTCTGTGGCAGGCCAATTACACCATTCAGCAAAGGGGTGGAAGGTTGCCATCCACTTCTTTAGCCTTACAAAAGCATCAGCAGGCTGTATTTCAATCAATTGAATTTGGTTTGGCAGGACATCAGGACATTGAAAGAAACAACTGGATCTTTCAAACTTTGTTTGTACGAAAAACTTGGGCAAAGAGCAAAACGAGAATTTTTGTAAGGCACCAGTGGATAATGTTAATCTCATTATTGGCAGACTCTGTTGTCCACTACAGGCTAGCTGTCTCTCATCTGCCTTGGGGTGGGGAGGCCCTTAAACATAGATTTCTTAGAGTGTACAATAAGTAAATGATTATCAATGATCAGTCCGCCCAAACACAATCTTTTCATTAACACATCCAACAAAAATTTTATTGTGAACCTACGATGTGTCAAGGCTCTTCTGGGATCAGGGAATAAGATTTTGTCCATCTCATTCCAAGAAAAGACACCTGCCTGCATGGAGCCTATATTCTAATGGATAGATACAGTTATAAGCAAATAAATAAATCAGAGGATTGCCACCATGGTGGCAAGTGCTATGGAGGAAATACATAGTGAGTGTGGCAGATATATTAGTTTGCTGCTGCTGCTAAGTTGCTTCAGTCGTGTCCGACTCTGTGCGACCCCATAGACGGCAGCCCACCAGGCTCCTCCGTCGTCCCTGGGATTCTCCAGGCAAGAACACTGGAGTGGGTTGCCATTTCTTTCTCCAATGCATGAAAGTGAAAAGTGAAAGTGAAGTTGCTCAGTTGTGTCCAACCCTTAGCAATCCCAGGGACTGCAGCCTACCAGCTCCTCCGTCCATGGGATTTTCCAGGCAAGAGTACTGGAGTGGGGTGCCATTGCCTTCTCCGATATTGGTTTGCTAGGGGTGCCCTAACAAGGTGCCACAAACTGGATTGGCTTAAGTAACAGAAATTTGTTGTCTCACAGTTCTGAAGACTCTAGGCCTAAAATCGAGGCACAGCAGGGTTGATTCATTCTCAGGGCCATGAGGGAAAGATCTGTTCCAGGCCTCTCACCTTGACTTGTAGATTGTTGTCTTTTCCCTATGTTTTTGTATCACTTTCCTCTGTGCAAGCCTCTGTGTTCAAATTTCCCCTTTCTATGAGGACACACCAGTCGTATTGGATTAGGGCCACCCCTTTCCATGACCTCATGTTAATTTCCTCCCTCTGTAAAGACCCTGTCCCCAAGTAAGGTCACATTCTGAAGTATTCAGGATCAGAACTCCAACATATGAATTTTGAAGGGAACATGATTCAACCCATAACAGCAGTTAAGCCAGCTAAAAGAAAGTGGTCAGAGAGCACATCCTGGAGGGAGTGTTAATAGAGTTGAGACCTGAGAAGGAGAAACCAGTCTTGGGAACAGGTGAAGGCAGAGTGTTGGGGCAGAAGAAACAGCATATAAAAGACCCAGAATGGTATGTGTCTTAGAGAGAGTCACTAGAATGCTTGTAAAGATGAGGGAGGGCTTTAGGTCAGAGGTGTGGCAGGGACCAGATTACATGGGCCATGTTGGCCAAGTATAAAGAGGAATTTGAATCAGACTGTGAGCATAATAGGAAGCCAGTAGAGCATTTTAGTCAGTGGAGTTAGCTGTTCTGCTTTTCATTTTAAAGCCTAGACTACAGAGTGCCTACTGAGAATAAAGCAGTGTGTCCAGTGCAGAGTGGGCTCAAGGCTTTTCTACAGCCTTCACCATAGCCTGCCTTGAACTCTCACCCTATATCTAATCACTAGGACTTGCTGCTGTTTTCTGTCAGCCTGTTGCCATATTATGTTGCCTGTTTTCCCACCTCTAGACCTTTGTCAGTGATATTTCTTCTACCTGGTTTTCCCTAAATGCTGTTGGCACATTGAACTCCTTTTAATACTTGGACACCCATCTCAAAAGTCACTTCCTGTATGGCATCAGCTCAGATACAGAGAATTCATCTCTGTCTTTGCTCATGTCTTTTATTATGTCACATTGTACTGCATCTGTTGTTTACATGCCCACTTAACCAGTTATTGGGTGAGCTCTGTGAGGGAAAGGACCCCAACCCCGTTCATCGTCATATGCTGAGAGCCTACCTCAGCACCTAGGCCAGCTTCGGAGCCCAACACTCATTTATTAAATGAATAACTAGATGACATATAAGTCAGGGCCCTGTGCTTAAAAAGAGAAACCATTAAGAACTCTTTGACTAGTGGAGTAAAGCGGAAAGAATGAGGGGATTCATAAGCACACCAGCATCAGTCTGAATTCAACCCCAATTGAATTACTTCTGGGCATTGTTGCTTAACTTCATAGAGCCTCTGTTCCCTTACCAATAAAATAAGCCTAATGATTCATGATCTTTTTTGAAAAAGAATATAATTAATTTAGGAAACTTCTGTGACTGTACCTGGCCCGTGGCCTGACACAAACGAGATGCTTAGTAAAATGGTGCTTGCTTCTCCTCATCTTTGGAAAGCCTTATTGTTATTACACATGAGGAAAAGCACACAAAGATTCATTGAAACTCTGAATCGGGCAGTTGTTCACTTATGGGCTTGGTAGTTGTGTATATGGCAGATATTTACCTCAGTTTTCAGGGAACTGAGAGAGTGGAAGGCAGTGTTGCAACATTCTGGTGGAAAATCAGAGATTTGGAGGAATGGAAGAGTCACAGCTTTTCATTACCAATCAGCTTTTTATAAAGAACTTTAAGGATGTACCATTGCTACCACAGAATACCAGCGCTGAAGATCTGATTCATTAACCGTGAATCCCTTTGTGTTGGGGCTTTATTTCCTATTTCCAGGAGGCTGCTTGATTTGCAATTTGGGCATTTCAGGCAGACCATTTTGCCAAGTCTTGCAGCATCTACGGTGTGAATCTTTGTGTGGACCTTAGCAGATGATGCAAATGCTTAATTTCTGAGACAAAAGGAAAAAATTAAGAAGCTCTTTCCTTTGTGCACCCGAGCCAGACTGGGAATGAGAATTAAAGAAACCTCACCATGAAGTCTGTCAGCACTAAGATTTCTCTGTTTGTTTTCCAGAGTCATGGTATATGTCTGTGCTTAATAGCAAGGTTCTAAATATGGCTTCTATTTAAAATCACTGTTCTCTTGTGCTGCTTCTGGGGTGAGATTCTAATTTTCTGTGTCAGTACTACCCTGGTGGTATACCCTTAGGGCGGCTCGATAAGTGTCTTGGCTGACATGTCCGCAGTATGCAAATTCCATCTGGAGGTTCATCTCGAACTCCCCATAGCTTGGGCCTTTGTTCCTCATGCACTCACAGTCTAGTGCCTTCTCCTCACTGCCACCTCAATAGCAACTTTTACAGTCTTCTTTCCAACGTGCTAATTATAAAGGTGAAAGCAAAGACTTTAATTGGCTAGTCAGCTAAACTGGAGAAGTGTTATTCAGTCCACATACAGCGATCACTGCATAAACAAGAACAGGTTTGATGTGTAGGCAGTATAAAAGACTCTTGAGCAAGGACTGCAGACCCACTGCTTGATGGTGATTTTACTCTGCTTTTCCACTTGAGACCCGTAGGCCACACCTTCAAAGGAAGAACAGATATATAGATATGGAGTCACTTTGAGATTTTCTTCCCATTCCACGGCACTGCAGGAGGCAGGTGGCTTGGAGGCCTGGTAAAGATTTTTCAGGTTTTAACTCCAACTGCTTATACCATGTTGTGAGTTCCAGGGCGAGTTCTCGAGGATGGAATTCTTAGACGCTGTGCCAGGGAAGATGCGGGGGCTTAATCAGTTTGTGACTGCAGGTGTAGATTATTCTTCTTTGATGTGCCTGGGAGTTAAGGCAGAAATCTCTCCTTTTGGGGGAGCTCTCATCGTTTCAGCGAAGCTGCAGAAGAGAAAGCCAGATAAAGGCTAAATATCCAAAGTTATTAAAGCGTAGTCAGCCCTCTCATGTACAAGGCTGTTTCTGTAATAGAGTTACTATGTGGGGGTATTCAAAGTTGTCTCAAGGAAGAAGCCACTTTGGTAATGAAAGGAGAAAAAACATAACTGATTTATGGGATCAAAAGAAAAAATCTCCATTGTAATGTCTTTTAGTGTACCCTAAAGTTAGAGGTAAAATCCAGTATGCCAGGTTACTTAAGAATGGACTAAGAATCAGACTTAATGTCTTCAAGCTCTTTGACTTTCTGGGAAAAGCCTTATTTGACAGGCCAGAAATATTCTGCTTGAGGTTTGGGTCTTCACAGAATTAAACAAAGAGCATCAAAGCCTGTTCCATGGTGATCTGAAGGCTTCTGTCCAGGACGTTTCTGTTCATTTGGATACTAACCATAGTCTCAAACCCAGGGCATTTTGTTGTAACATTTTAATAGCCTGGATTTTTGGCAGACTTTTGTTTAGTTTATTTTTCTCTAAGCTTAAGACATAAGGAATTGAAATTTGAGAGCACTGCTGTGTCTTAGAACTTAAAATTTAAAAAGCTTTTGAAAGTGATTTTCTTTCTTTCAATTGCTCTATTGAAGAATAGAATTTAACTTTTGTAAATGACCATTGGGTAATGTAACCACAACAGTTTTTGTTTTGTTTTTGTGGATAGTATAAACAGGTGGCTTGGCTAGACTTGAAGTCTTTTCTTTTTTCTTCTTTTTTTGCCAGATTCAGAAGATGTAGGCTATAGCAGAAAATATTTATGAAAGGAACAGGCTATGGTATGGTTGTAGCCAATGACTGGTGCATTTATACTATTAATACCTCATTCTGCTTCTTCCTCTTTCCCATAGCCACCATTAAAGGGAAACCTTTTTTTATTGATGATATTGACACATTTTGGTTTTTATGCTGTGTCTCTTAGGCAACGAAATGCAATGTGAGGATTTTTGAAGAACTCAGTATATTATTCAATCACCAGGTAAACAGTCTATCCTTAAATACAGTTTGTCAGTTATTTTTCCCTATGGTTTTTGAGTCCCTAAATGCTGAGAGAGAAAATTAACCTGACATTTGGGTACTTTTTATGCCTAGCTGTTTACAAATTTATTTGGTAATGATCTGTTCTGAAACCTTGCAAGCATCTTGGATATTTCCTGTTCTTTAATACAATGCCAACTATAACCACTGGTCATAATCCCTCTTTCATTGGTATGATGCATTTAAAGTTTTCAAAATAGTGTATATATATGTGTGTGTGTGTGTGTGTGTGTGTGTGTGTACATGTGTATGTGTGTATATACATATATAAAATCTCTTTGAGCTTCGTAACAGCCTCTGGAAGCAGGCTGTTCTCTGTGACAGAAATTCCTTCCCAGGTACCATGGTATCTCTGTCCTGATGCCTTACATGGAACTCAGATGCGGAGGGTTTGTGTTGAAAACCCTTGGTTCAACTTCCTAGCCTCCCTCCCTCCCTTCCTTTGTTTCACCCAGAAGGACCGTCCATTTTCAGTTTAAATCCTGAAAGACACAGGCAGAGCACCACATGCCTTCGTGGGTGTAGTGACTGGAGCTGAAAGGGCTGAATTCCACACACTGTCTTCCCTCACTGCTATTCTGAGAGGCCATGCTTTTGAGACATCTCTCTGATTTACAGCTCCATTTCCTGGGTCATCTTCATTTGAGACAACTGCTAGCTTGAGCCATTCATGTTCTCTCTTTCCAGTCTGTCCTCTTGTCCCCTCCACATGGTGAATTCTCCTGCTTTTGCAGAACTTCTGCTCACCAGGTGGGTCCTTTTGAGCTTTCACATCTCTCTTTTGTTTATTTATTTTTACCCACAGTCTTATTCCATATACACCATTGTCTGAATTGTCATGAATTTTGGATTTAATTCCAGATAGTCAAAAGCATATTTTCAGCTGAACAAACCAAATGAAGTAAAGAGCCTCAGTCTCCTCCCCTTTCTACTTTATTCTCATTACCCATCCCAGCAGGGAGGATGAGTAAAGAATGCATCCTCTAGATCCTGAAAGAATTTCTAATATTCATTCTTTCTCTATAAGATACAGAGCTTAATCCTTTCTTTAGACATTTTCTTTTTTCTAAATAAACAGGGCCTAATTGGAAAAATCTGAGAGAGCTAAGCAGAAAAGAATAGAAAACATTTACTGAACTTGGAAGTGCATATTGAATACCGCAGGAAATTTGCATATGGATTACTTGGTTAAAAAAATAGAAACATTCTCGGCCCATTAGTTACTGTGATGGACTCCCACTGACTAAAATCCAAGTACTTTTGCCTTGTTTTCTCCAACTGTTCTCTTCTGTAATAATTTCTCTTTAACCACAGGGCAGCTATTCCATTACTGCACTTTGTATTAGGGAGAAGACAAAATAAAGAATATAGCTGTGCCTTGAATATGAGCGGGCACTCTCTGATTTAATCTTCACACATTGTACCATTATTTCTACACTTTAGTGGGGGTGTTGCCTCTTAATCAGAGGAGGGGCTCCTAAGTTGCATTTTCATCTTGATAAGNCCTTTGTTTTATACAGATTTCTTAATCAAAACCAAAAAGCACAACAAGCCAGGAAGTTGTATTTATGAGCTAGTTAATAGATTCATTTTGTACACTAGAATAACAAGGAAAAACGTAGTAACTAGGATCTCTTTTTTACAGTTTAGGAAAACATTACCGAAAGAGTTTTATATTAATTCTACAAAATTTTAATAGTTCCAGAAAATCTTGATAAATGAGTACAGTACGCCACTTCAGAATTCCAGATAAGTGACATGCACTGAAGTAGTTGACTCATTGAGGCCAAAGTGTCAGAGTGTCTTCCCCATTCTGGCTGCCTCTCTCAAAAGACCAGGAAACTTTGAAGCAACGCTGTCCTAGGAAACGCAAGTGCAATCTGTTTAGATACTTGGAATCTTTGTAAAATCACTTTGGGGTACACTGATTTCCCTGAAGTTAAGAGAAATCTCAAATTAACCAGGGTAACCCTACCACAATTTTAAATTATTTTCCAATGAGGCCACTGTTCCTCTTGGTAGACCCTTCAAAATATTATAAAATCAGATATTACTTTTAACAAACAAAAGGAAACATACAAACCCCCTTTCTTCCATTGTGGACAATAAGGTGATTAGATTAAAAACATGAGCAAAATCACTCATGTTTTCAAGTGAGAACCTGAGGAGACATCTCCTTCCTCTTTACAGAATTAGTAGTCTGAATGAAGCTTGGAGAGAGAAGAACTCCATATTACTCAGTATAGTAAATTCATGAACTACATACTTTTTTAAAGCCTCAAAACATGTGAATATTTTCTTCTCCCTTTATGTAACGCTTTATGCAAACTGATGTGGTAAATATTAAGATTTGCTGGAGCATCCAGTTCTAATAAGATGCACTGGGAGCAGAAGCCACGGGATGGCATGAGGCAAGCCATATGTCCAGTGCGGATAACACTGAAGGAGAGGCAATGTCAGATTGCTCCAGTGTGCTTCTGCAGTCTTTCTGTCTTGATTTCTTATGCTTTTTTTTCCCCTTGACTTTTCTTCTGCTTTTCTGCCCCTAGACAACATTTTCTGTTCTCTTCTCAACCTAAGTTTAACAAGTAGATTTCACTCTTCCACAGTTCTGTGGACGAAGCGACAATAGTTTGGTTCATCAAAAGCAAGTCTTTTTATTCTTACTCTAGTTCTTTGTTTGTCTCTTTTTTTCTTTAAATCCAATTAAACCATACATTTTCAACATTGAAAGTAGTTTAACAACCGCTAGAACCTTACTTTTCAAATTGGCATCTTTGAACATCCAACATTAAAAATATGATGTAGGAAGTGGTTAGAAATGCAGAATCTCAGGCCCTACTCTGTATCTACTGAATCAGATCTGTATTTTAATATTGACAACATGCCCAGTGACTCACGAGCACATAAAGATGGCCAGCACTGTCCTGGAAGAAGGCTGGTGAATCTCAGCTAAACACTAGAGTCAGATTTCTCACCTCTTCTCCTGAGTGTGAGGTGGCTCTGGGCCCTCAGCTGTACCTTTGTCCCCCTCTTTCAGTCACAGAAGAATCCATCTTTTACTTACACCTTTTGCAGGTATGTCCATGATTCAAGTAGACTTGAGCTCTTGGGCTTATTGTGGAAGTCACCTTGACTGTATCCACAGCATGATAAATATTTGCTGACCTTTCCACCCATGGCTTTCGTCTCTGTTGTCTTTGGGCTGTGCATGGAAGATGTAAACTAGCATATAATTCATCAGTAAGTCCCCAACTCTGCACAGCATATCACAGCTCAGCCATCACTAATAGGAATAATTGGTCTTGACTGATAAAATTGTAAAAGCTTATACCTCCAAGGGTCGTAAACACTGAGCCTTAATTGAAATCAAATGTATATTTTTAGAAAGCATGTCCAGCATCATAGATTCCTTTCTGTTTTGGTTTTGTTGACACTAGTGATGGTAGAGAAACCCGATCAGGAAAGGTTTGCTATTATTACTGCTTTGAATATGAACTTGTGCTTCTCAACACTATAAATTGCTGATTAGGGGAAGGAGTAATATTCTACTTGATTACTGGTTACACATATGGAATAAATCCTATTTTAATGGTGTCTAATGAGTCTTTCATTTTCAAAACCTTACACAAAAGCCTCTAATAGAAAGAGAAAGTAATATTTCAAAGGTCGTCTTAATGCCACTTAATGTCAACAATCTGTAATCAAGCCAATATATATAGATGGTGATTACAGTCCAGTTGTGATCCTTTAAATATGAAATAATCTCCTAAATTAACAAAGTGGTGCAAGCTAAGTTTCTCTGGATTTCAGGCAACTTATACTTCTTAATTAAGATTTGTTCCTTGAAAACAGCCTCAGAGTTAAAGAGATTTTTCTCAGAGTAAGGCTTCATGCAGTGCCGTATTTTCAAAACCATGAGACTTAAAGTTCTGTCACTTCATGCATTGTTCTTGTATGTGTCCGTAGTCACTGAAATGTGCAATTGGAAAATAATGGCTCCCTTTCACTGCTTTTTCTCAACAACAGAATGTAAAAGGTGCTAGAAACATGGGATGTTTTGCTGGTCAAGAGGTCACTGAGGGAATTTTTAGGCATGCCTATTTCAGAAGTAGAATCTGCTTGGCAACAGATTAAATAGTTAAGAGCTTAAAGAATCTCTAGTATGAGACTGGCATTCTGGAATATTGTCTCATTTGCAGCGCATATGGAGATAACCCTGCTTTATCCTGGGATGGAGATGTTTCTTTTTAGTCCAGGGCTACTGCAAGCCCATATGACTCTTGCCCCAATTAGAAATGAGTGAATTCTGCAAGACATTTTGCTTCTGTCAGGAGATTGTCTTGAGAACAGCAACAGTGATTACAATGTGAATTTCATTCCAAACTCACAGACACATGGTATCCTCAGAATCTCCTAGAGGGCTCCTTAACACTCAGAAGTCTGGACCTGCACCCCCCCAGGTTTCTGGACTTGGGCTAGAGAATTTGTGCTTCTGACAGGTTCCCAAGGGTGTGACAATGCTTCCGATCTCAAATGTATCTTTGAGAATCATTGCCCATGCCTCATCAGTATATGACCTGCCCAGCCACATGTAATGATCTTGATTCCAGATTCCCTTGAGTAAAAGGTGAGTCTTAATCCTTTTGTTTCTCTTGTTGTCTATCACATAGTGCCATGCTCCTAGGGCTTACTCAGTGTTTGTCGGGGAGGAAAATACGAATGCTTTTTAGATAAAATTACCCATGTGTGCCAGACCCTTTTCCCTCCACCACTGCCTCAAACATTACCATTCTGCATTTGCCTTTCTCTTTGTTTTGCTTTTCCTCCTTCCGCTACTCCCTTGCATTCTGAGAGTTTGCTTGTTGTCTTTCTCTAATCTTTCTGTATTTGGCCTGTGTTTGATGCACAGGCAATCTCAGGCCTGATGATCCATCTATGTGTCCCTGGGCCTTAGATTCCTGGCTCCACAGCCAGTCCAGGAAGGAGATATCCAGTGACTAAGATATTGGTCAGTTTTTGTGAAGGAGTTGGTTCAGTGACACAAGCAGTTAGGTGACAATTTGGACCTTAGATCTCAGGATAGACTTTGCACTTCAGGAATCTTGATGAGAAAGTATGTAGCCAAATTCAAGGAAATTCTCCCCGGGTTCCTGCTTTCCTTTACATTTAGCTGTTTCTTTACAAGGTGAGACTCATTAAAGATTTTGAAAATCTGAAAAAATGTAGGTAGAAAACAAGGCAGCCATTTACTCAGATACCCAAAACATCCAGTTTAGGTGTATTTTGTACCAATCTTATATAGTTCTACCAAAATATTAGTTTATTTTGAATGTATTTGCATTGAATTGAATTTATCATCTTAGGGTAAAATTGCCTGAGGGAGAGGAAATATTTGTTTGAATTACAGGTTCATTTCGATCATGAATGATAATGAACCCACAAAACTGTTTGCTTTCAAGTTTCATCCAGATACCCTTAGAGAAATAAACGGGTCCTATTTTTTCTTCTTGTAGAATTGTTAGTGTGGCAAGTTCAATCAGATGTTACTCTTTGCATACTCCTGTGATGGGTTGAGTGTTAGGTCCCTCATGGAGCCATTTATCAGTTCTTCAGCGTTGTATTTTATTGGTGTGGGTGGGGTTCATGGTTTTCTTCTCAGTGAATTTCTTCAATAAGAGCGAGTGGGTAATGTTGCCTTGCTCTAGCCTTTATTCATTCAACTCAGTGGGATCAAATCCCTTCACTCCTTAATCTTTTCCCCTGAAAGTAGTATAATGCCCATACACATACTACAAAGACTTTTGTCTTCTGGACTTCACTGTTACAGAAGAGACATTTGAGATCAGCTGGATTTGCATGATTTTACTGATAATCTTTTTGTTGTCATTTTCAATCTGGGTGCTCATATTTTCCTCCATCTTTGCTATTAAAAAAAAATGGTCATGATGGTATGAGATATAGTTCATTTTTCACTGATTTGCTTGGAATGCAGCAAGCTCTTTGGTTTGATGATTGCTTCTGTTAACAATAATACTAGCAATTTTCTGACTTTGAACATTTACATGGACATTTAACTAGAGAGACCTTGGGAATGCTAGTCTGCATTCAGTTTACATCTGATGAAGTAGGCAGTTGGAATTAGTTCTGGGGCATCCTTGGGATCCCGTCTAATCACTCTGTGGTAGATCCAGGGGTCTTATTTTTCTGGTACTCACAGAAATCTCATTAAGCTATTCTAAAATGATTCTCCACTCCAGTGTTGGTTCTGAGACAATGCAGGGTTTTCTCTGATCAAGATCTCGGGTGACTATAGAAGATAGAGGATGTTGGGGCCTACTCGGATCTGGGTATGCACCCCTATAAAATATGCCCACCCTGCAAAACAACCTTGCTAGGAACTGGGCTACAGGCTTGATGTGTCTAAAACCATAAGCTCATTTTAGACATAAGTGTGGTCTATCAGGTGATTCCAAGACAAACTGAGTTACAGCAGAAGTGTACACTGAGTTGTCGTTCAGAGTGAACCTTAGAAACAGAGGTTCGGTTGGCAGAGGCCTCTTAGCCATGAATTGGGGGTTACTTTTGAGCCCCTTGATTCTCAAACATGAGAATCACTTGGAAACCTGCAGAAATAAACACTTAACTCCTCTCTCCCTCTAGCGATCTAACATTATACGCCTTTCATTCTTTTGAAAAGTAGTTGGCTTTGTCAGCAATCATCTTCTGTTCAGGCTAAATTTACTTTTATGTGAAGTAGAAATCAGGAAAACACTAGAATTATTTTAAGCAAAATATCAAAATTGAAATAAACCAACATATGTCTGTGAAACATGTATAACTCTCAATCAAAAATAAGTGCAACTTTCATAAATTTCTTAAAATATTCTAGCATGCAAAATCTAGACAACTTATTTAAATAGATGGTGTTGTGACATATTTAGTTATTCTTCCTCCTTTGTTCATCCTCTACGTAAAGGTAAAAACTGAAATCACCAAAACGTGACCCAACTCTGGTCACCCCTTCATGAACATTGCATTAATCTGTTGTATTGATAAAAAGTAAGAGAATTGAGGAATTTTATAACATTTCTTGCAGTAAGTTTAAGTTATATCTGCTAATTTTTAATGTAAACTGTTTTCAATTTAACATTCTTTACTTCTGTTCCCCTTACCACCCCTACATTCCTCTCTAAGAGGTAATGCTTCTTAATTGCATTAAACATATTATGTTTTGTTCTTGTAGTTTTTAAATTACAGTTTTCCTTGTACTGGGAACTCTAATGGCATCAAAATTGCTGAAGGGACATATATATTCCAGGGCTTAGCACCAAAGAGAGAATTAAAGGATAAACACCCATCTCACATTTATGCTTTGCATGTAGGCATTCTCTAACATGTTTTCTGTTAGACTGTCACTTCAAGGATTGAAATCACTTTGACCTTCTTATAGTAGCTGATATTTTGCACACAGAACACAGTGAGTAAATGTTACCATCAATAAATATTACTGACAAACCAATGAAACATTTCTTAAGATCTTCAACTTTTTGTTTACAATTCTTCTCTTCCAGAACCAGATAACACAGTTTCTTTAAAAATAGAGATAAATAAAACTATAACTTTATTTGGAATATGATTTAGTACTAGATGGATTGTCTTCTTGTTCCTTTTTAAAAGCATGTTAAAAACTTTATCTCATTAGGCTTGGCGTCACCCTATATATTAAAAAGGTCACCCTTGGAAGTTGAAAACCACTTAAGATAGAATTAAGAAAACTTATTATCATAATGATTGAGCAGACACATGTCCTTTTCATCTCTGACTCTTGGGCCTTCAATTTACTTTTTTTTTTTCTCAAACATCACTCTGATTCTTTTGTTGTTGTTAGTTTATTAGTTGTAAAAAGTTTCTTCCTTCCTGATTCCTTCAATTTAGACCAATTTGGAAATGGAAAAGTGTGTTAATTTTTTAACAAATCTTTAAGACATGCTTTACTGTATTTTTATTAACTAAGCCAGATGGCTCACAGCAAATTTTCTCTGACATAAGTAATCACAAAAATCAGTTTGGGACACAAATCTGGTATGGAAAGTGGCAAGTATATTCAGTAGAAAAATGCAGTTCACATAAACATATGGATATTTTTACAAGTAATACTGCTATTATTTGGATTTCATTTTATTTTTTTTGTTATAGGCTAAGAACAAACTAAGGACATTTATTTTTCCTGTCCCCTACAACCCCCCAAACATTCAAGGTCCTTCTCAGCAACCAAAAATTATTTTCTTTTTGCAGTTTGAAGGTTGCAAGAAGGCCTTTTCGAGGCTCGAAAATCTCAAGATTCATTTGCGGAGCCACACAGGCGAGAAGCCGTATTTGTGCCAGCATCCGGGCTGTCAGAAGGCATTCAGTAACTCCAGTGACCGCGCCAAGCACCAGAGGACACATCTGGACACTGTAAGAATGGCAGAAGCTTTCCAACTTCCAGCCTCAAGTCCCGGTGTGAGGAAGTGCCCCTTTGATAGTGGGATGGTGAAGGTGTTTGCTTTATGACCTGCAGGTTATAGGGACAATGCCAAGGGCAGCAGTGAAACCTGGTAAAGAGCCAGAAGGGGCCCTGTTTGGTTCTTTCTTTTCCTTTTTCTATAGTAACAGGTTATCCTAAATATTACAGCTGCTGGGACAAAAGGGTTCATATATAAAGGAGAAGCACTTTAGGGGCTGTTATATATAACAGATTTTAGTAAATAGAATGACTGCTAGAGACTGGACCTTAAAATAAATATCCAGATATCAAGATATACTAAGATAGATAAGATACTCTATTGCTAGAAACAGGAAGCACTTTTTTTCCTCCCTATTTTAGTTCTTTTTTGCTTGACATAAGAATGTTGAGACTGGCCTGCTTTTTGAAAGTGAATCTGGCCTTTTGCTTTAGAAACCACCTGGTATTTTCACCTTCAAGTGATCTAAAAAGAATCAGCAAATCTATCCCAAGGGGTCCCGTTTCATCACTCTTCCTGTGTTAACAGCCACATATCCACTGACATACAACCTATGAGAACAATTTATTTTCATTATTATGCTTTAATTCTCTTAGTGCTGAAACACTGTGTTCACTTGCTAATGCCCTCTCCATGACTCTGCCTTTTATTTTCTCAATTATATTGATCGTCCTCGTTTGCATTCCTCAGGTTTTGATGCCATTTTTTTTAACATGAGGCTAGGTGGACTATATGTAATTTTAGTTCACTTAACAAAGCCATCAGGGTAAATGTATTATACACATCACAGATCTCTTATCCCACATTCTTGCAAGTAATGTATTCATGACAGTACTTTTTCAGTGTTAACATTCTGATGTCTATTATTAAACTACTTCAGAATTTGAATTTTGAAAAGATCCTGTTATTTCTACACACCTTCTCATACATATTTAAGATTCTTCTGATGTTATAGCTGACATATTTATTAAATTTTATATTAGTCGCTATTAGTCATATTGATAGCAGTCATTTTAGCTATATGTCACATAACCTTTCTAAACAGAATTATATCCTAATATACATAATGCGATGGTTTGCCTAGTAAACATCTGAAATATAATTAGAGTAATGTGGCTATAAGATGGACCCTTTCTGTTCTAGCTGAATTGAATTCAGTGAATTTAGAACCAACAGAATGGAATATTAAATGAATAAATTTGGTGAATAGCAGTATTTTTTAAAAGTAGAAATAGGAAAGAAAATGAATTATGTTTAAATGCCCTATTTTGTATGTCTAAAATGGTCTTGGTAGAATCTTATAAATTTTACAATTTGTCATTAAACTTTATCATGGAAGAATGAACATTCATGAGACAAGATTGTCTTGAGAAATTGCTGCTACTCTAGCTAGTTATCTGGAGTTTGAAAGAACTATTGTGAGGCTAAGTGTTATGGTTCTACAATACCCTTCTTTGCTTGGAGCTAATTTTAGCTTAATCAAACCAAGAGCATTTTCTAAAGTCATTTTGAATTTTAAAAATCCCTTTGGAAAACTTTTGAGAAAAACTACCTAAGATAATAATTTCATGATTCAGTTCAGTGGAGTAGCTTTTAAAACTTAACTGTTTTTTTTTAGTATTTCTCCATTAAATCTTTTAAAACCATCATTTTTTTTCTTTGAAATCTAAACTACTTTCTTGTTGCTTGAAGAATTTATTATTAAAATTTAGGTCCACATTCCCTTTCATTAAGTACTCCTTATGCTAATAACTCCTTATGTTAATACTATCAGAATTTTAGATAAAGTATCTTTCTTCAATTAAATGATTCTTTACTTCTAGGAAAATGATTTGCCCATAAAGATGACTGAGTCCATAATTCTAACCCTGGAAAGTGTTATTAAATCATTTCTCTATTAGCATCTTAATGTCTAAATAGGGGGAATAATTTTATAGTATAAATGGAAAATAATGAAAAATATAGTTTGATGAAATGTAACATGCCATTTATAGCTTAGGTAATCTGAGTTAAAATGACCAGTACACTTGTACCACTTAGACAAATCCTTGGCATTGCTATTTTGGCATACTGATCCCAGGTGGCTGTTAACAAGGGAGAGAGTGAAAGCTAGCTGGGTGGAATGGTCTATATTCAAGCCTTTTTCAAGAGTATCTCAAAATCAAATCCAAAATAACATTAACCATTTCTTTTCTTTCCAACCCAAGTAATGGGGACTATTGTAATAATAATGGCATCAGTTTATATAATGCATTAATATTCCCCCCAATTTTTATGTACAGCATTTCTAACGCAAAACATGAACTTATGTGGTCATAACATGACCGCCAGTAAAGATGTTGGCTTATTTTCCCCCAGGCAGAAAAGGGAAGACTAGGGGAAAAAAACTGTGCGAACCCAGGGAAGATTCCCAGGTTAAAAAAAACCTTTGTTTACTTACTGGAAGCATCTTAGCAGATGACTTCAGCCCGTAATTGGCTCATCATTTTGCAGAAACTGTGACTTATTGAGAGGCTGGTTCATCCATTGTTCATTGTTAGATCCCTGATATGTGATACAAGGTCTAGCACATTATGGAAGCAAAAGAGCTGCTGAGTGATTCATTCATTCATTCAATCAGTCAGTCAGTGAACAAACACATCAGATAATCAAACTTAGAATTCAAATTAGGATTGTCAAACTAAATTATGTATTCATGACTTTATCTTGTTCTTGGAATAAAAATTAGCAACAGTAGCAATAAGAAAGTGAAACACATATATGGTTTTTAGAAAGCAAATAATATAATTCACACAAATGTTGGCCTACAAAATGACCAGCAAGTGCATGAAAACAGGGACAAAATATAAATAGTAAGGAAAACAACCTGAATTTTGGGGGGAGTGGGGCTGGTCGATAGAACAGCATGTTTCTAAAGTGAGGACTCTATTGTAGAGACAGTTTCAGTTCTTTTCCTCACATTTCACCTCATGTAGGCACAAATTTAATATCTCACCAGATGAGATATGAAGTCGATGAATGACAGCTAATACATCTTATAAATGCAGTTAATGTTGTAGGGTTTTTTTTTTTCACTTCTTAAGAAAGTTTTTATTTATTCTACAGTATAAAAGTCACATTCTCAAAGCTTTGGTTTGAATTTAGTTGTTACAGTAGGAATAGTTAATAAAATTTGAATCAATGTGTAATGCTCTGATTCAGTCATTCCTAATTATCACGTTCCAATCACCAGGGTCATGAAAATAAAGAAGATTCTAGACTCTGTCTTGGGCTCCACACCTTACATCTCTCAGGCTCATGGGAGAACTGGAATAGCCAGAACTTGTTTTCTTTCTCATTGTGCTCAGTCAAGAACTTATTCACCTAATCTAGGCTTAACAGCAGGACTCCTCAGCAACTAATCATATTAATGTTTCTTTGGCTGATTTTTCATGCGTCTGTTGTTTGAAACCTCCTGTCTTCTACTTACTTTCCACTAATTTTCCCTTTTAATTCTCTCCCTCTCTCTTTCTGAATCAGGTTTCTTCTGAAACATTACCAGTCTTTTCTGGACTTTTCTACAGCTTCTTTATACCTGAACTCTTAAAGAATATGTGTGTCCTAATTTCTGACAGTACCAGAGATTGTTTTCAGGGGAACATAATTGTAAGTATGACTGGAGATACTAATAATTTTCATATTGAAAAATGCCACAGGATGTTTCGTGGCAAGAGGGCATTCTGTAGCAGTCTCTTAAAAATCTTCAAAGATAAGCCAGCTCTTTGTTTCTTGAAAGTTTATTCTTCTCTTTGCCTTGATGCAAACTTACTGGGCTTTCTAATTAAAATGCATGAGTATCACATAGCAATTCACATCAATCAGTTGGCAACAGTTCATGCTCTGAAGTCAATAGTCTTTGAGTAAATCTTCCTCAGTTACCTTTATGATTTAACCACAGCTCTTTCTTTCTTTCTTATTTAGAAACCTTATGCTTGTCAAATTCCGGGATGCACCAAACGCTACACAGACCCAAGTTCCTTAAGAAAGCATGTGAAAGCACATTCTTCCAAAGATCAGCAAGCAAGGAAAAAGGTAATTTTAAATGAAAATTTATCCAGCCAGGAAAAGCACATTTAAATTCCTCTTGCAGTACTGGGAGCTTCTGTGGGACACTGGTAATCCTAATGCTTCTCAAAGTGTAACATATTTTTGATTCTGAGTAGAGAAGTCTTTCATGAAGTAGTAGCAAGGCTGTGATTTTCATAACTGATGTAATCATATATGAATTTCTGGGGAGGATTTGTATAATAGAAGTTGATGAGATTAGTGAAAGTCACCAAAACTGGAAAGTAACAAAATTAAGTCCAAATAGTTAAAGAAAATTGAACTGGGAAAACAACACAACAAATATTCTTTCTGGTGATAAGTGCTTAATAAATATCAATACAAAACATAAAATATCAATTGGCTAAAATTATTAGCTCTGACGAAGATGGTAGGATGAGTATGTATAGAGCATTGTTCCCTTTAAGCTTAGGAAAAACACATTTCTTAGTAGGTACTATATATGAAAGTCTGAGAAAAAATTGAACCTAAAATCACTTTTGACATCATTGAGGGCTTAGTGCATCTCTCAGAGTTCTGAGAAGCTGTGGTATCTCTCAGATTTGGAAGAAATGTTAAAGATCAACCTGCCAAACCACTTGACTTATCCTCCTGACTTCATAAGCAGCAAATGGTTGACCATACTGTTCTTTAACATCTTGAGAAACAAAGAGCTTACTACCTTTCAAGGCATTTTCTAATACCAGACTTTGTAAATTTTTGGACCAAAAAGTATGTTCTGATTATGGCAGAAAATATGTTGACCTGACCTTGGTTTTTTACTTGTGTTTAGATGGGTACCTAATTCATTTACGAGTCCTTCATAACAAATTGAAGGGAAGTTTAAGACTAAACTTATTTCAAGTGACTAAACACTGTTGTTCAGTTGCTAATTCGTGTCCTATTCTTTGTGATCCCATTAAGCACACCAGGCTTCCCTGTCCTTCACTGTCTCCTGGAGTTTGCTCAGACTCATTGAGTCAGTGATGCCTATGATCTCCTATGGTTTTATTAAACTCTATGGCATGGTTTTCAGGTCACCATGGCTTCAAGCTAACCAGAATCTTTCATTCTTTTATGATCTATAGGGATTCAGTTCTTTTTTGGGGGGGGATATGCTCTGTAACCTTTTTGTTACTTGATCTTTTTCTTCCTTGGGAGGTGGTAGCACAATGCCAGTTGAGGGCTCATATATGGCAATAATTTGGCCTCTCCACTGTGAGTTAGAAAAACGTCCAGTCAGAAAAATTTGATAAAAGTGCTTTTTTAAAATAGATATTCTTAATGGCATACAAGCCCACTCTTATAAGTCAGTTGTTAAAATTATTTATTTTTCCTCTATAAATATAGTTGAAAGTGAAAGTGTTAGTCACTCAGTCATGTCTGACTCTTTGTGAACCCGTGGACTGTAGCCCACCAGGCTCTCTGTCCATGGAATTCTCCAGGCAAGATACTGGAGTACATAGCCATTCCCTTCTCCAGGGGATCTTCCAGGGATCTAACCATTGTCTTCTGCACTGCAGGCAGATTCTTTACTGTCTGAACCACTAGAAAAGCCCACATAAGTATAGTTAAATCTCTTTAATTGGAATCCCAGTCAACTGATAATAGAGGATCATTCAACATAGGTTGGGATATGTTCCTGTATTTTAAAATGGCAAAGGAACTAAGTGAATTAATAAAAATAATAAAGTTGTAAGAAGGATGTTTAATATTCTTACAGTAACACACCATTTTTATAATGACATACTGTTAATTGTTTGGGAGGACCACTGTCTAATGGTTATCATTATCCATGTGTATCTTACAAACTTGAAATAATAAGTTGTGTTTCTTAAACAAAAAATCCTCTTGCTGAGTTTCTCCCCCCTAAATCTGACCATTCTCTACCTCCAAGTTGTCCCAAATGTATGAGGTTTTACTATATTAGCAAATTTATTGTAAGATTCAAGAGCACCTTCATAGAGAATAACAATTGTCGTGGACATGACAGAATGTAAGTCTCACACGTAGACAAATAAGCAGTAATATGATATTCAACCCAAGAGAGTAACCTAGGTTGACAGTAGGTATGAAAATATATAACACAGTATTTGTAGGAGTTATTAATAGCTTATATTGCTCAAACAGAGTATTTCAACTTCTTTATAAAGGAAGAGTAGTTTTGATTCTGCGAAAGATGTTTGAAGCACTAATTTAAAGAAGATAATTAGATCTTAAGACTATAAATTTGTCAACAGTTTTCAGGAGCCTTTAATAGACAATCTGGATAAAAGGATATACATTCAAGGGGCAGAATTACAATCTAATGTCAAATATTACAATATTCTCTTAATTTTTTCTTATGTAAAATGAGATATTATCACTCCAGTGGTTCAGCTTTTGTTGTTCACTCTTTCCTGCAAGTGATTGAATTGGATTTGGCCGACTTTATTTGCTTAGTCCTTAGTGACAAGTTTACTGTGTTTACTTTTCAAATTTTAACCTGGCCTTTTAATCTGAAGATTTAAAAAATCCTGTGTGGATCTTTGATGGACTAATTCATGGAAATTAAAATGATGAAAGTTGCTCTATCCAATAAAAAGAGATAATGTCACTCCCAGGAAGAGCAGTGCTAATAAACCTGAAATCAGTCAATCCACATTTTCAAACCTTGCACTGGTGTATTGGTGTGTAGTATTTACATGGTAGACTGTTACTAGACCTCGGAGAGATTCTAATTACTAACTCACATCAGGGCTTGGTATTTGGAATATTTCCTGGCAGCAATGATTTAAAAAAGTAAGAAACAATAACCCTTTTAAAGCAGAATTAAGATTATTTACGACTTTAATTAAAAATTGAAAATTGGCATTATTTCAGAAAGCCTTTACAAAAATGTGAATTCATCAAAAATAACCATAAAAATTCCAAGGTGATAAAGGCACAGTGGAGTAATGGTCCCAGCCCTAGGGAATTGTTTTGTTGAAAAGAATAAAACTCTTTTCTGTCACACCCTGTTAGTCATGGACTCCTTTAATATACCCTGCCTGCCTGCCTGCCTCTAATCCTCTTTTCAACCTCCCCCTGGACACTCAATGACATTATTTTGGTCTTAACATGGCTGGCTTTATGAAGCCTTTCTCTGAAATCATGGCCAGTGACAAGCCACCCTCACCCGTAAGACAAATGTTTATTAGGAGGGCTAGAGATCTCGTAAGTGATGCCCTGGTCATGGGCATGGAGCCCTTTCCCACACCTGTTAGATCCTACTGAAAACCAAGAACCTGAAAACTCACCTAAATATTATTCAAGCTGTGAAAACAAAGGAAAAATAAAAAAAACCTCTTCTGCAAAAGAATTGAGATGATTTGGCTCATTGCATGCAGAGTAACTTTTCTCTTTGTCTGATGTGTGCACACACACACATCCCATCAGCTGATGTACAGACTTTTTCCATAGAATGTGCTTTGCAGATCTTGAGTCCATTAAATAGAGGGCTACACAGATTAATGAGTAGCAAAATACTCAAGTCACCAGCTATGGGCTCCAGTGAGAACAGAATTCAGTCTACAGAGCAGAAGGCAGAATCTGTCCTTCAGTTTTGTCTGATAATGAGTGGGGAAATAAGAAAAAACTAAGACAATAAGCCACTTGAAATTTTCCTCAAGGCTGTGAGCTTTGTTAGAAGTTTTCAGTTTCACCTTGCAAGTGCCATAAGCAGGGAGGTTTCCTTCAACTCTGGCCTGCTCTCCAAATGGACTTTAAAAAAGTGAATGGAAAGAATACTGGGCCAAAAGTTAGAGATGACGTGAATCCTTTGTACATTTCACACTTCCACAAAGATTCCAAACTTTGGGTGTGATTTATTAAATGTTTGTTAAACATTCACCTTTGACTCACTGTAGTTAACTTTCACTTTTGTGACCTCAACACTAGCTGTTTTAAACCAAGCAAGTGTAGCATTTGAAGTGTATGTGAATGCAACATGTATATGTATTTTCTACTTAGACAGCTCTATATAGCTTTCTGGCTGAAATAGAATTGCTTATTTAATGCAACTCTCTTCATGTAGAACTGGTGATACTCTGGAATCTGCTCAGAGACACCAGCACCCCATATATACTCAAAACTATTAACAATTTCATTAAATACAACATAGGCTCACCTTCTTTTGTGCAGTTGTTGAAATCTTCAAAAAGCTATGTGGAAAAAATACATTTTCCCCTAAATGAAAGAGTGTATAGAAGAGTTAGTGGGACTTAACTTTTTCTATCAGTTATTTTGTGTCATCATCTACATGGCATATGGAATATTCAGATGAAGTGAACAGTCAGAGGTCCTCCCAGATTTTGACAGTCTTTTTTCCTTCATCCTTCCCCCTCCTTCCTTCTATTTTTTCCTGCTCAGGAATAAATTAAGAATCACTCTAACTCTCAATGGAATGTTAGTCATAGACACATATTACAGACATAACATTTCAAGATGAACTGGTAGCTTCTCTTCTTCCACTCACATTTAGGAAATCATATTGGAATTTGTGTAAAACTGATGTTATTACAGCAATGACATTAAAATGGCATTAGTGTGTGTGTGTGTGTGTGTGTGTGTGTGTGTGTGTGTTTGAGTCACTTATTAACTTTTCTACTTAACAGTTGTTGCTGACTGATTACTTACATTACACCTCCAAATGATGGTGAGACATATTACCTGTCTGAATGTCCTGAAGTCTCAGTTGAGGGTAACAGATTTCAAGAAAGGCACTAGGTATGCTTTTGTAAAATAAACAATTTCGGTTCAAAATAGTGATGCTAACTAATAACTAAATGTAAATGAAAAAAAAAAAAAGTCAAGTTAACCCCCAGTTAATAATACTGATTTGGAGTTGAAACCAGTTGCCTGGAGACTTCTTCTTAAAGCAGATCCAATATGAAACCAGCTGAGCTTTTGAGAACATTTTAATGCTACATGATGATTGGAACCAATGAAAAGGAATTGAGAATTCACATTTGGTGATGGAAAGTGGAAGGGTAGAGATGGTTGTCCATGAGAGTAAATAGATAGTTAGAAAAATATTCTGTTCCTTTTTGGGGAGATCAGAGAAACTGTGTTCGGCCTTGTAATACAGAAAAATAAATACTCGCATCTCTGAGCCTACCTCAGTGTCTTTTTTAGCAAACAGTGTTTCCCAAAGTGTTTTCTCTAGAACACAGTCTACAGAATCTTATCGGGTAATTCTTTTAGAAAGTTTTTTTTTGTTATCATATAAACTTGGGAATGCTGAGTTGAATAATATTCAGTGGATTCCCTCTTGTAAGAGTTCTCAGAGCTTTAGATACACCAATATTCCAGATGGAAAAGAACAGTAATTCGATTGATTTAATTCAGTATTACTTGGCCAACAAAACAATCTTCTTTTTCCTCTAGAACATCTTATCAAACTACTCTTCTGTAAATTATTTGAGAAATACATTCTCAAGTAATTTATTCCATTCAACAAATATTTATTAAGCACCTACTGTGTGTCAGGCATTGGATTAGACCCATGAATGCAAGTGTGCATAAGACAGACATATTCTTTGTCCTCATAGAGCCAAACTATCTTGATGAAATCCAGCAATAATAAAAAACATGAACAGAAAGTAATATAAACGCAGGCAAGGAAGCAGTGAGGAAGTTGACATGGAGGTAAAAGGAGGGGAACTGTTGAGGTGAGATGGTCAGAAACACATTCAAATGACCACTTTAGAAATGAGAAAACTATTGCCTGCAAAAAAATTTAAAACTCTGCTTAAGTTGAAATATTGTACCTTTCTGTTTGAGCTTCTTTTAAAAGATTCTGCTGCTGAGAGCATAGCAGCAGATGTCAGAATCATCTTACTTTGTTGTATTTAAACTTTTTGGCAGCCTTTCCTCAGTCGGCATTAGAGGAACTGGATGCTAGACAATGAAAAGCATTGCTTGTATCTCCCACCTGAAAAAATGACTCAGATAGGCAGCATTTCGGGCCCTAGCGTTGCAGAGTTGGATATGCTTGAAGCAACTGGGCATGCGCGCACATGCACGAGCAGTCAGCATTAGCAGCAAGTGAGACCCTGCATCAGCTCGGGGATTTAAAAACAAGTGAGAACTAAACTTGCCCTTTTAAAGATTACATTCCAGTGAAAGATACAAGGAGACATGTGCTCTGTGCAGTAGGAGAAATGCTGTGATTAAAGTCACACAGAGCCTGTTTCTGGAACAGTGTATCTGGGAGTTCCTTTGTGACTGATAGACACTCTTAAGGAGTAAAGTTTTAGTCTCTCTTATTTGAAAGAAATGGGGAGATCTATAGAGTTCTACATTGTTCTTGATTTTATCACAGTTCTTTGACATGTGTGGCACAGTAGTTTTAGTTCTATTCCCCTTGAAAATTCTTAATTAGAAAAAAAATTAGGAGTGTGTGGCAGAGCTCCGGCCACCTACGTAAAGAATGAGGGCCTTATGACAGGTGCTTTGGTGAGCAGTTCAGGCTGTACAGTGCCTAGCACAGCCACCGTATAGAGATGGTTCCTAGATAATTGCTTTTTGGATTGATTGACAGAAACCTTCCAAGCTTCTCCTTTCCTTTCTCTTATTAGATTCTGAGGATTCTTGATCAAAATGATTTTGTAATAAAAGCATTTATTTCAGACTTTCTGCTGCCTAAACATTGTGTCTTACAATATCATGACAGCTCATCAGGCCCTCCTCGGTTTTGTTCTTTGCCTCCACTTCTGAAGAACTGGTCCCTCGTACAATTACAGCTTCCTCTGGTAGTTCTCTCTTGTCTTTCCTTTTCAAATTCAGTTGAATTTTGTCTTTGCTATCCATGAGTAATATTTTTCTATTTGTTTGTATCTTGAGCTCTAAAGATTTATTTTCAAGTGACTTTATACAGGAGCTTGGATAAGCCTAATGTGACAACTTTTCATGTGGATACTGGGAAGGTGGCTGGGTCTCAAGAGTAGTTTCTGGATTGGATGTCAGAAGGTATGGGCTTCTTTTATGCAGTACTATGAATTGCTCCTTGACTTTGCTTAAGTTACAGTCCCCCAATTTTTCCATGAACAACAACAGGACAATTATGTCCTTGGAAATATTTTTCTTTGTAAAAACTGAATATTCTTGTAGATGAAGACCTCTTTCAGTGATGACTAATAGCTAGTTTCTGCAGGTCATATGGATGCTTGGATGGTGGTACAAAACTGATCCAGAAGGAAAGGAAGTTGAGACCTAAACCAGAGGGAATTAAAATCAAACTTGAATCTGCGATACTTGGTTCTATTCAGAGGTTAACCTGGAGTCCATGGACTGTAGGGGAATACATGGATGAGTAGGTTCTAGAAAGTCCATGAAATCTCAGAAATTATGTAAAATGTATTTTTCTAAGAAGAAACCCCATAGATTTCACTGACTCTCCAAAATTAAGACTTCTTGATGATAAAAGAGAGAGAACCCCTCCCACCGCCACTGCCATACACACACAAAAGAACACAAGCAAACATTCTGGGAGGTGTGTTATATGTCTGTTACCTTGGTTGCAGTTATGATATCCTGGGTGTTTGCATAGGTCCAAACTCATCAAGTTGTACATATTACATATGTGCAGTTCCGTATATCAATTCTCAATAAAGCTGTTATTAAAAAAAAAAAAGACTCTCTGAGCCAAAAGAAATGACTTTTTCACCTGGCTTTAATTGTAATAAGCCCCACAACTTGGCCCACCTAAGAAGGATCTAGGCTTCTTATGTTCTGGTGGATTGACTCCTATTACCCAACATTTACTGTGTGTCTGATATTTTAAGTGCTTGTGAATACAAAAATGGTGAGATAGCCTCCTTTCCCTCTAGGCAATCAGAGATGTTAAAGCTGGATTTTGACAGGTGGTGGGCTGATTGTATAGCTGATGAATTCAAGTGTGGGGAGTAGGGTGCAATAAATTAATGGAGGAATCTAAAGAAATTGCACCAGGTAGGATGGTATGCAGTTTTACAAGATTATAGAGACCTGGACAAGGATAGTGGCAGTTGAGAGAAAAATGAGTGGACAGGAAGTGGTGATGGATTGGATGCCAGAGATAAGGGTAGAGTCAAGATGGTACCAGAGTTTCTACTTCTAGGGTTGGATGAGCAGCCCAAAGGTGAAATTTCTTATTTCTCAGGGAAATCTCAGTTCTGCTTTTAAGGCTTTTTCAGCTGATTGGATTAAAAATTGATTAGAAATGTTCAGTTCAGTTCAGTCGCTCAGTCGTGTCCGACTCTTTTCGACACCATGAATCGCAGCACTCCAGGCCTCCCTGTCCATCACCAACTCCCAGAGTTCACTCAAACTCATGTCCATCGAGTCAGTGATGCCATCCAGCCATCTCATCCTCTGTCATCCCCTTCTCCTCCTGCCCCCAATCCCTCCCAGCATCAAAGTCTTCTCCAATGAGTCAACTCTTGGCATGAGGTGGCCAAAGTACTGGAGTTTCAGCTTCAGCATCATTCCTTCCAGAGAAATCCCAGGGTTGATCTCCTTCAGAATGGACTGGTTGGATCTCCTTGCAGTCCAAGGGACTCTCAAGAGTCTTCTTCAACACCACAGTTCAGAAGCATCAACTCTTCGGCACTCAGCCTTCTTCACAGTCCACTCTCACATCCATATATGACCACTGGAAAAACCATAGCCTTGACTAGATGGACTTTAGTCGGCAAAGTAATGTCTCTGCTTTTCAATATGCTATCTAGGTTGGTCATAACTTTCCTTCCAAAGAGTAAGCATCTTTTAATTTCATGGCTACAGTCACCATCTGCAGTGATTTTGGAGCCCAAAAATATAAAGTCTGACACTGTTTCCCCATCTATTTCCCATGAAGTGATGGGACCGGATGCCATGATCTTCGTTTTCTGAATGCTGAGCTTTAAGCCAACTTTTTCACTCTCCTCTTTCACTTTCATCAAGAGGCTCTTTAGTTCTTCCTNGGTTTTCCCTACTTTCTTCAATTTAAGTCTGAATTTGGCAATAAGGAGTTCATGATCTGAGCCACAGTTAGCTCCTGGTCTTGTTTTTGCTGACTGTATAGAGCTTCTCCATCTTTGGCTGCAAAGAATATAATCAATCTGATTTCGGTGTTGCTCATCTAGTGATGTCCATGTGTAGAGTCTTCTCTTGTGTTGTTGGAAGAGGTTGCTTGCTATGACCAGTGCATTTTCTTGGCAAAACTCTATTAGTCTTTGCCCTGCTTCATTCCACATTCCAAGGCCAAATTTGCCTGTTACTCCAGGTGTTTCTTGACTTCCTACTTTTGTATTCCAGTCCCCTATAATGAAAAGGACATCTTTTTTGGGTGTTAGTTCTAAAAATGTTAGAAATGTTAATCACATCTTAAAAATTACCTAGATTAGTGTTTTATTGCATAACTGGAGACGGAAAGGCTAGCCAAACAGACATGTAAAACTGACCATCACACCTACAAAATAAAATACATTATGTTAAAATATAACTGAGGCTATTTTATTTGAAGATGATACTAGTGACAAAAATGGAGGCTGGTAAAACTCAAAATATAATTTATTTTAGTGCAAATTAATTATTCACTAAGAAAGCATAAGGAAATTAATTATCAGATATACTGATCTTACTCCCTTTTACTATACCAGTGATGATTCAAAGCAAATTATTTCATGCAGTTAATTTATAGATACCACGCTAAAAGAGTAGAGGAGGATTATACTTTAAGCAAACAACCAGAAGCTTTTTAAAACATGTATTCTGTGTTATGGGCTTCCCTAGGAGACTAGGGTTCAATCCCTGGGTTGGGAAGATCCCCTAGAGAAGGAAGTGGCAACCCAGTCCAGTATTCTTGCCTAGGAAATCCCATGGACAGAGGAGCCTAGCAGGCTAAAGTCCATGGGTTTTAAGAGTCAGACATGACTTAGCAGCTTAAACAGCAACAATTCTGTTATAATATCAGAGAACTTAAAGAATCATGCAAGTTTATCATATGTTAACTTTTAATTCAATCATTTTTGTTAAAAGTTTATGTCATATAATATTTGTTAATATAGTATTTTTTATCATATTAAATGAAATAATGACAGTAAAATGCTTACCACGGTGTCTGGTATGTTATACATGGCCAATAAGGGTTAACTATTACTACTATAATTACATCATGTTGTCTACTAAGGGTTGCTAAGAGAGAAGAGCAGTAATTGTTGAAATTTTAGTAAGTTGTTTTTCTATGCTTGAGACTTCGCCATTAATTTATTTTTCCCTCAAAGGGATTTTAGCTGTTTAAAACAATTAAAGGAAACAGATCATAATTGTGAATTGTTTATATATCTATTTTGTTTTTTCTTCATACTAGAAACACATTTGTGGTCTTATTTGTATGTTTTAAAATCTTTACTAGACAAACTTACTGGAGAGAATCCATGTCTTTTGGTTGAAAATCCCTACCACTTGTCAGTTTTCCTGTGGATAGCGTTATGTGAATGGGAAATGGGTAAATATAGATTTCATACAGAAGAGTTTTCCTTTTCTATCCACTTTAGACCTTGTTGTTGTTGTTTTGAATTTGCCTCTGTTAAACCGTTCTCATTGGTGAAATCTGGGTAGTAAACAGCCATCCCGTGGGGTATGTGGTCACTAGTAGTGAGGAAACACGTGCCCAGTGCTTGCTGAGGTCCTGTATGAGATGGAGCTCCTTGGAGGTATCCTTGGAGGAGGTAGCTGCCGCCATAGGGCTGGGAGTTAGAAATGCTATTACAATAGAAAAAAATACCTTGTCATCTTCCTTTTCTGCTGGGGAAACTGGCTTTTATTAGTGGTGCGTGGGTGTGTGCTAAGTCACTTTGGTCATGTCTGACTCTGTGACCATAAGGACTATAGCCTGCAAAGTTCCTCTGTCCATGAGATTCTCCAGGCAAGAGTACTGGAGTGGATTGCCATGCCCTCCTCCAGGGAATCTTCCCCACCCAGGGATCGAACCCACATCTCTTACATCTCCTGCATTGGCAGGCAGGTCCTTTACCACTAGCATCCCCTGGGAAGCCCCTTTGTTAGTGGTGCACAGAGGCAAAAGTCAGACAATAGCAAGAATTTTCTAAGAGGAGAAGAGATTTTTCCTGTCTCAGCTGGTTCATTTGAATTCATACTTGAAAAGTTAGGGGAACTTGACGAATAGATCTTTGAGCATTTTGCAGGGCACCACTTGAGTTGCTCAATCAAGCAGAATCCAGTCTCTGTGATTCAGTTGTTTTAATAGTGATGTGATAACAGTGATAATCTTATTTTGCCTACATTTAATACTTTAACATTTCAGAGCTATAGTGTATACATTATCTTATTTTATTCTTCTGGCTTTTAGAGTCGAAATGACTTCAAGATGACTCTTTTTGTAAACCTCTACTCTCTTTAGTTTGTTTCTGAGAAATGAGAAAGTTTAGAAGTGGAAAAGGAGCTCAGTGTGATGCCAAAGGTGGTATGCTGTTTTCCTGCAAGACCTACAGAGTGTACTCCAGAATTAGCTAGTACTGCCTGATGCAAAGCCTTCCAATAAGTCTTGACATACCGTTTGCAACCTTGGCGTTCCACAGAGCATTTTGGAAAAAGATTATTGTGCTACTTGGCAATCCAGACCCCTCTTTATAGACGCTAGCAGAGTGTCATGTGACATCTTAAATGCTCACTGTTTCTGTTGTTTGTTGAGTCCTAACTCTTCAGTAACTGTTAGGGCTGTTCCTTTCACTGCAATAGAAAGATGTTTTTCCTCTTTCTGGGGATGGGTGCTCGCTGTGCTGACACTGCACAGGGTCAGCTGTGGGCACAGCTGTAGTCCATTGGAATTGTGAGTCCTTAGACGGAACCTCATCCTCCCTGGAGTCCAGTATGGGGAATCACATTCAAAAAGTCCCAAAAGATGTTCATAAAGTCCCTTTGTGACAACTTCAGCTTTCTGATTTTTAAGACAATCCTTTTGTTGTTGTTGTTATTTAGTAAGTCTAGTCCAAACATTCTTTATATAATTAAGTAAAAACTCTGCCTTCGTGGAACACCCACACAGAAGCTCTAGTTCTCTCTGCCAAGGATGCATCTTTGTTTCCATTAATGACCTTACTGATGTATGCAGAAATTCTGCATTAAAATTCCTGTTATCCTGCAACTTATTACCCATCTTCTGGATTTTTAGTGTATGGATTGCATGACTTTCCGTTCTCTTCATTTCATTAATGCCACAGAAAACAGTTTCAGGGAGAGTCACAGGAGACGGCAGTGTCATTTCCTGGTTACTGCGGCAGCATTGAACTGAAAAGGTTGACAGGGAGCAGATGTTTAAAGATAAACTCTGGTCAGATTTCTGATGTAGAAAGATAATTATGGTGGTCATATGGGGCATGAAGTAGGGACCTAGGATGAAAGGAGATACGACAGTTGGGTTGGATTATTGTTGTTAATCAATTTTGTTTAGATAACGTGGCTCACGCAGTTATGGCCATATCCAGGAGTTCCAGGTTTCTTAGTCTTCTCCAAAATGCTATCGTTATCTCAGGCTCCAAAAGGCTATCATGAGAGACTTTGTTAAATAAGTTGTTGAGTTGTAGGCTCATTATGTGTGTGGCTTTCACCTAATGGTATCTAAAAAGGAAATAGGAATTCTCTAATTGTTCTCAATAACCCCATCCTAGACCCCATTGACTTTCTTTCTTTTGAAAGAAACTAACCTATCTTATTTCTAGAATTTTTCCAAGCATAAAGTTTAAGCATTCTGGTTATCAGTTGTATTTCTCGACTGAAATTTGAGTTATAGATTTCTGTTTCTACATTTTTCTGGGTCTTGTCTCTTGGTCCTTTCTCAGAACATACGTTTATAATCAGGCTTACAAATGTTTTTGGTAGCAGAGTTAGTGTGACATTAGAATTCTGAATCCTCTGACTAGCTAGTGGCCTCTCTTGCGGTCTTCTCTCCTATACTAGACTTTGCTGTCCTCTCTCACTCTACTTCTGGCAGTCATGCTTCTCATAATTTTCATTTGGTTCTCCCAGATATAGGAAATATAGAACCCAGGTAGTAGCAGAATCATGATATAGTTGATCACAGTGGCTTAACACTGCTATATATCTTTCTGTATATTATTTTTCTATCTTATATAAACATGGGGCCCCCTTTTACTCAGTAGTAAAAATCACTTACACGAGGAGCTTTTATCACTCAGTGTGAGGCAAGAACATCATTGGTCTCTGAAAAAGGAGGCTCAAAAGGGAAAACATAAGTAAAGAGGTGACAGGAACGTGTCAGGCAAGAAGCTGTGATTCATAGCAGTGCTTTGGACTAGGCTAGCACACAAGCCCCAGCTGTAGGTAATATTTACTCAATATGGATTTTGAATAGAATTGGTAGTACAAGGGACACTGTCAATGTTTTCTCATTTGTACATAAGCAGATGCAGAAGTCAGGTTTCATTTCTTTGTACTCAAATTAGCAATCAAGGATGATCCATTCCCCTGCTCTTTTTAAAAAATCTTGTATCTTTGTATGGAAAAATGTCAAAAACGAGTTCCCCAATTTTCAAGTCATACTCAGTCACATTAAGGTACCCTCAACCTTGGCATAAATGAACAGAGGGACCTAATGTTCATAATTATTTTCCCACCTCCCATCTCTATCCCAGTTATGAGCCCCCTCCTTCCCCAGAATATTAAGCTTGAAATTAATCAGAGATTTCAACACAGCAAAACACTCACGAACTCAACACCACTTGTATTTCTTCAACCATCAGTGATGGCAAAAAGAAGTGAATTGGCATTTAAAACATCCAGTAATAACACAATGGGTGCAGTTACCCATTTTTATTCTTTTCCCTTATAAAATAAAAGCTTAAAGGAAGTGGGAAGAGGAACAATAAGAACCATTTGATACTCATGTAGCATAGTTTACTGGCCATTTTCACACCCTTTTTACCTCTTTAATCTTCACAATTATACAAAGTCAGTGTTACAATTATTATTGTAATCCCATTTTAGAGATGAAAGACATAAGCCTCAGAGAAGGTAAATGTCTTTACAAAGCACTCTCAGTAAGTAGAACTTACTCCAACTAAGTTGTTCTGACTCTACATCTGGTGCTCCTTTGACTCTGCCATTCTTGAGTGGGCTGTCTTGAGTTTCCAACATGGGAAATTTTGTACCTTGACAAGTTCTTAGCATGAGGCTCATTCTGAGAAGCTCTGTAGTAGCCTTCTTTTAGAAGATGGTAGCTGGGCCCCTAGCTGAAGCCCTGGGGCCCCCATGCTTTGGAATGCCTTCCTTAAAATTTCCAAACCCTTTTTTGATGACTAGGCCAGCAGCACCATCCAGGTGGGGAACCCTGAACCCAGACTAGCACCCATAACGGTGCCAGCCCTCACTTCTCTGCTTCAAGGCATTCTTTCACCCTCTACCATGTATATGGGGTCAACTAGGTACCCTAATGAGCTTTTGGACAGATGCCTTTAGGCTCTTCCTGAGGCCTTGTAGGCTGGACCAGATTCCAAGAGGGCAGATCATTCGTATTGGTTAATGTGACATTTCTTTTGCTGAATTACCTGAGATTGGCTCTACTCCAATGTGTGATGCTACATACTGATTTGGGGTGATTCAAATGGATTATATTGACAGGAACCCTGCAAAAATATTTTCCCCAGTATTCTATACATCCTGGGGATGGTCTAATAATTGGCAGGAACGGTAAAGCATCTGAGATTTTACCCTAGGTACAGGGTAATAAATTAGCCTGCTACAGTTTCATAGAGGCTGGCAGAAGACACACGCCTCCTGGTCAGAGACAAAGGTGAGGTTATTACTCACAGCAGTAGCAGTAGCCAGAGTGTCATCTTTTTCTTATGCAAGTTTCTTAAGGTGACATGAAGAAAACTCAGTGGATTGTGTTACACAGGGAAGTTCTGAGCTTAGAGAACCCGAATCTTTTCTGCCATCCAAAAGTAGAGTGTTCCTGTGAAATCTTTCATAAACAGAAATGGTATAAAGCAGAGAAGCAATTAATTACACATCTTGCTAACATGCACAAAATAAATGGAGATAAAGAATAGATGTTCATGGATGGAGATCAATGCTATGGAGGCTTGATGGTGAGATTCTGAGTGTAGTGTAGTTCCCGAGGAGGGAGGTTGGTGGTGCCTCTCTCATTGCTTCAAATGTGCACTGCCTCCATAAAACCTCGCCACAAAACAAATGCTGAACTCTATTTTTGCTTTTCACTTTTGTGAAAGTGAAAAAAACTTTTTTTTCCCCCACAAAAGTGAAAATCCTCCTTAAATTCATTTTGCTTAGTGAAAAACAGGTACTATGCAGGTCTTTTATAAAAGCTAAGTGTTGTAAAGCAAACTTTTTGGAAAAGTGGGGGATCTTTGTAATGCATGCAAGTATGCCTGCTGTTTGCTAAGAAGGAAGATACTATCCCAGTCTGTTTTCCAAACCTGTTTGGTATAGAAACATCCTTAAAAAAGATAGTCTAAAAAGATAATCAGTGCCTATGAAACTTGAGATGCCTGCAGAGAATTGCCTCTCAACAGTAGGTTCCTATTGCTCCCTCTTGATTCAAATGTGCAAGAACAGCCAAATAGTAACCCCAGCCTATCCTGGGATGACCCTAAATCTTCAGAATTGTCTCAGAAGAAATGATTTCCAAAAGAAAAGACTGAAGCCAGGAAAGAAGGAACATGATTACATACCCTGTGGATCTGTATATAACTTGCCATTTCCATTCATGTTTGTTTCAGATACTATGGTGCTGCCCATGGGTAGCACCAATTATCTCATGTTTTGATGTGGGAGTTGCTCACCTATACCTGGAATTGTCAATATCACTAGTCTGTTACAATGCTTTGAATCTCCCCTATTAGTCATTCTTTCCAGGTACTGTCTCCAGAAGGTTCTTGTATGGCAAAGGCAATTCTATAGTCCCTTCACTACCACTAATATATCAATATGGCTTCAATTACAAATTTTCAAGTAGCTTGTCTATCTTCCGTGAGTATTATGAGAGGAAGGTGGTTTGAAGGGATTATGGAATCAGAAGAAGTGAGAAATGATGGATATACTTGGATCTGGGGGAGGTACTTTCTGTAGGCTCTCAGGGGGATAAAGGAATAGTTTGAAACCACTGGAGGCAGAGAAATACTGAGCATTGGGGAGTATTGTGAAAAAATGGCTGGGTGATGTTTTAGGAGGCACTCTACAATTTATCCTGGAGCTTATCCTGCTATTGGACTTTAAGAATAGATCTTAAAATGGATTTTTTTTACTATTCCAACTCCTTAGTTTTCCTTGGCTTTTAAAAAGAATGTAGGCAGTACATTCTAAAATGAATGTCAGGGAGCGTTTTTAAAGGGGCAACGCAAATGCAGTTGTGTTTGCTCACTTGTCTATCAACGTCACCCTTCTGTTTCGACACCCAGCGCGGCATCAGCTGTGTGCACTGTACGTGCAGACATCTTCAGCCCTGACAACACTAGCTCTGTGTGCCTATCACCTCTTTGCCCATCCTGCTGTGCAGATGCTGCCGTCAATGACTTGGATACAAAGCAGTGATATTTACATTGATATGGTTAAGTTAACTTTGTGGTGGTGAAAGCCTCAGTTTTTCATTTCCTGGCTGGTATTTGCAGTGTGGAATTGCAACACTACATTTACGTGCATTTTTGCTTTAAAATGTTCTGTAGTGTTGCAACATTTGAGAAATTCCCAGAGAGCCTTAATCTTCCTACAAACACTGGTTTGTAAGATGAGGGCCAAGTCACTATCTCAAAGTAATATCCTGTGCCCTTGCTGCATAATTCTGGTTTTCGTTTGTATATCTTTAGACTCTCCCTATGCTGTCTCTTAGTTCATTTCACTCTGGAGGATGCCAATAAAAGAATGAAGAAAAAAGATTTTTTAAAAAAATATTCTAGTTTCTTTTTTTTAAGAGCAATTGAAGTTAAAGCTACTTTCCCTATTGTTTTCCATGAAATTGCATTTAAAATATTTTATTAATGCAAAGACATGCTTTCAAGACTAAGGACCAGTGAAGAGTAGCCATGGCAACCAGGAAGCCATTCAGGAGGTTACAAAAAAAATGCAGTAAAGAGTAAGTGTTTTAATCCTTAACTTTAATCCCTTTACTTCCTGTTCTCAAAATGAAATATAAATCAGGCACCATGGAGCGCCACAATTTTTCTCTGAAAAGGATGTTGGCAAAAGAGGATTAGTAATGGACAGACGTATTTAAAGAATTTAATCACACAATTTGTTGTAAAACTTTTGAGACCACAAGTGACCAGTTCCTTTGAGTGGTGTCAGTGAGAATCTACAAAACATACTTTGAAACTGATTAGAGAGTTGGCACAGGGGGACAGCCCTGTTTGCTATTATTGTTACATCATTTCAGCCTGTGGTAATGACATGAGAAACCAAGGAATTTGCTTGGTTCCCCCAGTGGGGTGGTAGAAGACTGGTTGGGGGAGTGTCTTATTGGTAGAATAGAGATATTCTTTTGATCTTCAAAATACTAGGGAAAAATTAAGTTGCCTGTATTTCACATACTACCTTTCCTTGAAGTTTGATTACTATGGGAGCTTCACAAAGATGTGTGCTTTCCATTGTCAACAGACTCTTGGGTTTCTGCTAAAAAGCACAGACTTTGCTTTCTGTGGACAATAAAACAGAATTCTCAGAAGGATAAATTATTATTTCTTAGTGTCTATTTTTTGTAAGATTTGCTTTTACATGGAGCCCTGCTGATTTCTTAATTTGTATTTAAAAATAAAATATCTATATTTTCCCCCTTAAAGTCAGACCTAAAATATGCCCCTACACTGGCTTTAAATGTTGATTGACTCTGCAGCACATCTGTTTTCCCTTGTTCTACTTTGAAGGATTACGGGGATAAAAGGGCATATGTCTTTTGATGGCACTTTTCCTTTCCTCAGTATATGTGCTGTGTGTGTGTATGTATATACATGTGTGTGTATATATATATATATATATATATACATATTTCTAATGGGCTAAAATTTACCAGTGCACAGGGCCCTTTACAGAGATCTGAAGTAGCTACAACTTGTACTAGCTCCTTGCATTGTCAGAATGTGAAATTACTTCCAATAATATCTTCCCAAGGAGATGCTAATAGTAATGACAGACAAGCAACATGAGGACTAGAGCATTTGAGAGTGGAGTTAGACACAGCAGACCATTGAGCTTGGAGTTCCTTGTAAACACTGAGAATGAAAGCATACATTCTAAGTCTAAGGCAGAACATCTGGGGAAGAAAAATAGCATTATGTTCTCCAGCTAAGGGGACAACATGTAATACTGACAATACTTGTTTCTGCTTCCTCAATTTGACCTAGTCTCATTTCTCCCCATACTGTTAGAGCCAGCAAGGTTAGCAGAGTCTTGGACAGAGTTTCTGAGATGTAATGTACACACACACTGTGTTGGCAGCCATCATTATCCTTCCAAGCTGTCTTTGGATTTTTGACTTCCTAGTCTGTATTTCTAGGGTGTGGTAAGCTTTTTGGAGAGGGGATTGGAGCTCACTGCAGGGAGTGGATAAGAAGAAAGACCAAGTAATGTCAGTGTCCAAAGGAGGAATAAGTAGTTTCTATGGTTTTTCCTGTGGTCATGTATGGATGTGAGAGTTGGACTGTGAAGAAGGCTGAGTGCCGAAGAGTTGATGCTTTTGAACTGTGGTGTTGGAGAAGACTCTTGAGAGACCCTTGGACTGCAAGGAGATCCAATCAGTCCGTTCTGAAGATCAGCCCTGGGATTTCTTTGGAGGGGATGATGCTAAAGCTGAAACTCCAGTACTTTGGCCACCTCATGTGAAGAGTTGACTCATTGGAAAAGACTCTGATGCTGGGAGGGATTGGGGGCAGGAGGAGAAGGGAATGACAGAGGATGAGATGGCTGGATGGCATCACTGACTCGATGAGCGTGAGTCTGAGTGAAGTCCGGGAGTTGGTGATGGACAGGGAGGCCTAGCGTGCTGCGATTCATGGGGTCACAAAGAGTCGGACATGACTGTGTAACTGAACTGAACTGAACTGAACTGAAACATGAAAATAACTTTGGCAGAAACTGCAAAGACCATAGGAAGTCTCTAGAGGAGTCCAGTCTCTGGCTTTACTCTAAAGAACTTCTCTGAACCAGGCCTCCTTTTCCATGACCAAAGAGAAGAGTTTCATTTCACTGACATGTTAGAAGTTCATGAGATTCATGCATCATTCTAAGATATACAGTCCTCAGGTGAGAGCAGGAGAATTACCTTCAGTAAAATTCTTCCATGCCTTGACAAAAATAATACCATGGGCAAGCTCTTACTTTGGTTGGCATTACCTCAGGGGTGAAGAGATCCTGGAACCGCTAAAAGCTGAATGTGGAGCGGTGACCAGGGAGCCCGGGGCCACAGCTGGTCACTTACTCAACCAGGGTCCAGAATATGCAGGGTCCTGTCTGTGTATGTTGTCAAAAAGGAGGCGAGAGTGTGTCATTTCAGGCCCAACCTACTTGAAATTTCCATGTTCTGCTTCTCAGCTTTATGCTGCACCTTGAATCTTTAACAGAGGGTAGAGAGTTGGGTTTGTTCCCAGCCCTTCCAGGTGAAGCAGAGATGGGAAGTGCAAAGTAATGAATGAACCTTTCCTATTGGAAAGATTGCTCATTTCCACTTTCCAGTAGGCAATATACAGTGAATACTGTTATCTAGTGAAATCTGGTGTGAACAGGGACTGAGTAGTATAAGAAATTAAACTTCCCAAGTATCGTAAAAAACAAACAAACAAACAAAACTTCTGGTAAGATTTCACTCATGTAATTCCTGTTTTATTCTTAGTTGATCATTTCGACATGCTACCTCACTCTTTCCCCCCCCCCCTTTGCATTGCAATGAAAACATGATTTTATCTGTCTTTAGGGGCTGCCCTAAAGAATTAATAAATCCTTAGCAGCTATTGATTTGTTTGTTATTCATTCCTTTATTTGCTCACACATTTCCCCAAACACTTACAGAGTACCTTTCATGTGAAAAGAAACACTGTTTTAGCTTACATGATTAGACAGACATGGTTTATGTTTACAAGGAGACTTTTTATCTTCTGTGACACGCACACATATATAATGTATAAATAAGTATTACAGAATGTAGAAAACCACAGAACTATCAGAGTGATACAGAGAAATTGCTGTTGCAATGTCTAAAAAAGAAAGAAATTATTTTGGAATGAAGAGGTGCGAGATGACTTCGAGGAAGCAGTGACATCGAATTGGACCTCGAAGAATATTCAGGATATAGTGTAGATATGCAGCGTCTGAAGAAAAGGGGCCTCCAGATGAAGGAAGCGTGTGGCCAGAAGGACGGCATGACACACGACTGCGAATGGACACCAGGTAGAGAGGAGATGTGTTGGCTCTGTGTGACACAGGCAAGGGGCGCGGAAGCACACTGCTAGCGGAGAGGCCCCCTGTGAAAGCCTGTGAGTTTGGGCCACCAGCAGTGCTTGGGGGAGTCTCTAGAGGGATTTGAGGCAGGGCGCTGTTGTCAGCAGCGTCCTTGGGGGAAATTAAACTGACTGCTGAGTAGAGGGATGGATGGGAGAAGAGAAAGCAAGTGCTCTCCTTTGAAATGACAGCCTTCAGCTTTCAGAAGTAGATATTTAAAAATGGTCCAAACACTGATCTATGTGAAAATCAGCCTTAAATCTTTTTCAGACAATCTGTTTTAATTAAATAAAAGGAAGGAAAAATAACTTCTGCAGTTAGTCTCTCCCCACACTTACTAAACTGTAGCATATGAAGGGCTGTAGTCAGAAATCAATTCAAAGGAAGACAATAAGAAGCTGGTAAGATGGACGGGGGACGTAATTACTAGATAGCTGGCTGCTTTAATTAAACTTTGAGAATACTTGAATAGAAAGAAAATGCCACACTTGACTGCATGGGATGGAATGTGTGTGGTCACATTAGGGCAGTGAGCTGGTGTCAGGAGGAATTTATGAAGCCACGATAGAAACAAACCTTTGGTCTTCCTTTGAGTCTTTACAGCCTTATAACCTGGCCTCAAAGGGTAAAAGAGGATGTCTTTCCTGGTTGTGTAAAATCCCGTGTTAATATTTCTGTATTTGTCTAAAAAAGAATCTACCCTTCAATTTAAGGTTCTGCTTTTTAGATGTTCCTCCAAATGCAGTTTGAATCTACCTTGACTATTTTCATTTGTGTATCATTTTCCAATGAGAAAAAAAGCAGGATTCTTGGTGTCAATTTTAGAATAATATTGACTTAGGAGGGAAATGATGTTTTTACAAATGTAAACAATGCAGAAAATCCAACCTGCATGCCTTTCTGATTTCAACATACTTTTAACTTTAATTCCCCAACTCTATTGAGGATAGCTAGATAGTTGTACAGATTTTGGTAAATAGAACATCTATATAAGTGTTAAAATCCCCCAGAGTATTCTGAAAATGTTTTGTTGTTGGTTTTGATTTCTAATATAACTGGATTTGAAAAAGTCCAACTAGAAAATTGAGTAAAAGCTAGCTACAGTCTTCTGAGATAGAATAATTTGAGTGATATTCATTCTGCAAAAACTGTGCTAATGTCTTCATTAAGGCACTGTTTGGCCCCAGACTCAGTTTATGTGTCTAAGCAATAACAAGTATCAGTCCTAACAATTATAATAGTTTTTTTTCTTGAGCAAAAAAAAAAAATTATTAACATTGTACTATGCTAGTCACTTTCTGTTGATCACCTTTTGTAATCCTATAATAACCCCATATTGTTGGTGTTATCACCACCATTCTACAGAGGATAGTTCAGAACCCCTCAAGGTTAAATATCTTGCAAAAGGTGATGTGTTAGTTGGTAGCAGAGATGATGTTTGAACTTTTATCTACGTGACCCCAAAGTCTCCATTCTTTTTCCTTTGTCATATTACTGTGTTATTGTATGATAAAGATGGATGGGAGAAAAAAGAAAATAAAGGTACAGGTAATAGAGTGCTATAAATGTTTCCACACTGGATATTAATGGGAAAAAAATAAGAATAGAACAGTAGTTAGCATGTGTTAAACACTGACTTGGAGAAGGCAATGGCACCCCACTCCAGGACCCTTGCCTGGAAAACCCCATGGATGGAGGAGCCTGGTGGGCTGCAGTCCATGACGTCGCTAAGAGTCGGGCACCACTGAGCGACTTCACTTTCACTTTTCACTTTCATGCATTGGAGAAGGAAATGGGAACCCACTCCAGTGTTCTTGCCTGGAGAATCCCAGGGATGGGGGAGCCTGGTGGGCTGCCGTCCACAGGGTCACACAGAGTCAGACACGACTGAAGCGACTTAGCAGCAGCAGCAGCAAACATTGACTATATACCATTATTGGTGAAATAGCTTATTGTCTCATGCTATCTGTTATCCCCAACAACAACCTTATAAATTACCCACATTGTACAGAAAAAACTGAGCTAAAGCGATTTATTTAACTACTTAATAGTTCTCTAACATTTCATAAGTAAGGGTACAGAAGCTCAATCCAGGTAATTTTGGGTCCAGAGCCCATACTCTTATTTTTCATGACCCGTATCATAAACTATTATTTAAGTGACTGTTAATAGCTTAAAGAGCTATTAATGTCAATAGAGTATGGGCTGTTTTCCAGAGATAACTCACTCTTGGATGGAAATTTAGAACCATCATTTAACCTCATCTTTGATGCCAGAGAATATTTTCATTAAGTTTGTAAATGGTCCTGAAATGGGGAATATAGTAGCCAGCTGAATGATAGAATCAAATGAAATACAGCCAAGAGCTTCTGTACCACCAAATGGCAATGGAGCTTTAAAAAGCTAGCTTCTGAATATAAAGAGCCATCAGAAATAAAGAGCATCACATATGAAAAAGGATCTAAGAATTTTACCCAATGGCAACTTTTATTTGAGCTGCACTATAAGCTCTGCAGTCCATGGGGTCGCCAAGAGTCGAATGCAACTGAGCGACTTCACTTTCACTTTTCACTTGCATGCATTGGAGAAGGAAATGGCTCCCCACTCCAGGGTTCTTGCCTAGAGAATCCCAGGGACGGCGGAGCCTGGTGGGCTGCCGTCTATGGGGTCGCACAGAGTCGGACACGACTGAAGCGAGTTAGCAGCAGCAGCAGAAGCTCTGCAAGGGCAGGGAACTAGGTTATCTTGGGCATGACTATCTTCTAGGCCTAGTATAGTTTGGGGAGCACAGTAAGGAATTCAGTAAATGGAATGAATGAATGAATGAATAATATAACATGGATTTTAAGAAAAGATTCTTTAGGTTGAATTGATAGAAGTGGAACATTTAGAACAAGGGATGTGTTTGTTCTATTACACTCTCTCCTGGTCAAACAGCTAATTCACTGTATTAATATTGGGATAGCATTTGCACATTTAGCTATCCAGTGAATTCCAGTGTTAATAGAAACTGGTGTGGTGAATGTAAGAATATGCTACATGAGAAAGCAGGGATTGATGTTTTAGATGACTTCTGTGTACCAAGCAGGGTTTCAAGAACTTTCTAAATATTACCTAATTTATTTCTTAAAGCAACCAAGATAGCTCAGTGATATCATCTTCATTTTACAGAAGGGAAACTGCACTCTGACAAGTGAATGTATCTGCCTTGGATCACTTGGTAGCTGAACCACAATTTATCAGATTAAGAGACTGAAGCTCCTCCTACTTAACATTACTCTTATCTATATTAAAAACTAAAGATATTCAACCTAGAGGAAAAAAAAAATTGCTAAGGAAGGACTAACAAAGATACTAAATTGCAGTCACTTTTAGGGCTGAAATTCTGTAATACTGCAGCATTTTGAGGTTTCTTATATATTAAAAGAAATATAAGGTAGACCAGGAACAGAGTTATTCTATGTGGTCTGAGGGAAGAGGGGAAAAATAAATTCCAGTGAGTGGAAATTATGGGAGGCAGATTACAGATCAACTTGAGGCAGACCTTCCTAATGACTAGACCAATTTAAGAGTGGAGCGCAGTGAGTTGTAAGAAAGTGATTTCCCTGTCATTGAAGGGATTTAAGCAGCAGCTGAACTGCCACCGTGATATGCAGTAAGTTGGCAGTTTCCTATCCTACATTTAAATTTAAATTAATTAAAATTAGGTTAAAATAAAGTTTGCTTCCTCAGTTGCACTAGCTACATTTCAAGTGTTTTTTAATCGCATGTGACTAATGTCTACAAACTAGAACTCTACAGAACTTTTCTGTCATCCAAGAAAGTTCCTTTGGACAGCATTATTATAGCCCTGGTGCATAACATTTGTTCTTCTTACTCTGAAACTGTTTCATCAATCACCGTTTTTTACTAGATAGCCAGTTATTATGTTGTACATATACAGGAATTTATTTTTCATGTCTCTTGTTGACACATATACCCTGGTATGTATATCTATTGAGATATTTTGGCATGTTCATGAAGACAAAATTTTTGTCCTCTCGAGTCAGTGCTAACCAAATAGGTACTTCCTATTATAGAAATGCAGGGTGTCCAGCTGGACTGTACCTCTAGTTCAAGAAGAAGTTTCTTCCAATACTCTTTTTGTAAGTCTGCACTCTCATTTCTTTTCTTCTTTGCAAATTGGTCATTCCCAAAGGAAATGCGTTGGATAACAGATTGTTGGAGATTAATTACCTATGATATGCCAAAGCCACTTCATAAATGTCAGGGCTGAGGAATCCCTTAGAGATAGAATTTTTCGATTCAACTGGAAATTAATTGTAATTAATATAATAGGTTAATTCATTGTAATTATTTTTAAGCCTTTTGGCAATGAGTTAATTCCCCAGGATCCACATTGCTCAAAGTGTCATAGAGAATGCTTGATGAGAATGTTCTGGTACTAAACCTTAACCCTCCAAAAAAAAATCCTATTTGTTTTTTCTTCTGGTTGAGTTTCTTCAGAAACATATTTTGGTGGCATTTGATTTCTGGAGAACAAAGGAATCCCTGCAAGATGATGCATAAACAGGCACAGCCCAGATAGAGGATGCTCCTTGGAGAAAGGGAAAACAAAAGGCCTTTGATTGTACCTCTTTCTCTTTGGAAGTATGTCTTGCTTCAGAATAACAGAATGCCTTTGCTGTTGGAATAAAATGTAATGGAACCAAAAATTGAAGAATCTGGGCCTTTTTCCCTTTCCTAATTATTTCCACTTGACTCACTTAATCTTGGACGATTATTCAATCATATCTGAAATGAGAAAATGATGGGAATAGAATTTCCGTCTCTTGTTTCAAGAGCTTATAAACATTAACAGAATAGTCTTGAACAAAAAAAACAAATACAAATCACAATTGACGGTACCTTGTTTTTAGCTATTAGGAAAAATCCCTGCATTGTTAGGGAAGCAGCTCAAGTTACCAAATGCGGGAACCTTGTCAAGACTTGATGCGTGATTTCATTATTAACATTGAAAAACTATCATTTAGAACAAACATTTCATAATGGGAGATTGTATGCAAGCTAAGGAACCAGTTTGTTTACTTGCACCTGGATAGGCCAAGCAATTAAGCCCTAAAGTGGGTTATTAATGATCAGGATTGTTAACACTCAAAGATTCACAGGTTGGTTTCTGAGACTCAGAGGGGTCTCTTTTCTTCCTAGTATGTTCATGAAACTTACTGCAGGTTTACGAAGAGAAAGTGTGAAAGGGTGAAAGTATTAGTCACTCAGCCATGTCCTACTCTTTGTAGCTCACCAGGCTCCTCTCTCCACGGGGTTGAACCTGGGTCTCCTGCACTGCAGGCAGATTCTTTACTATCTGAGCCACCAGGGAAGCCCCCTATGAAGAGAAGGACACGTACAATCCTAATAGGTTGCTGAGGGCTAGATCAGGACCGAGTATGAAATAAAACTCCTGATAGTTGGTACTAACTGAAATGAAAGCTAACTGCCAAGGTAAGGAAGTTGCCTGTTACCATAGGGAGTCAAACAGTCTGACAGCCATCTACTGGGGTTGCAGTAGGGCAGTAGTACATAAGATAGAGGTTTGGCCCTAGTGATGTCTGAGGCTCTTTTGAATGCTAATCATTCTTGTAAATTAGGGTTTCGTTTCTAAGTTAGACTCCACAATTATGCTTTCAGTAGCATCCATAATGGCCCAGGGGCTTCCCAGGTGGCACAGTGGTAAAGAATCCACCTGCCGATGCAGGAGATGCTAGAGACATGGGTTCAATCCCTGGGTCGGGAAGATCCCCTGAAGAAGGAAATGGCAACCCACTCCAGTATTCTTACCTGGAAATTTTCATGGACAGAGGAGCCGGGTGGGCTACAGTCCATGGAGTTGCAAAGAGTTGGACATGACTGAGCACACAGGAGAGATAATAGCCCAGAATACCCTACTTTCTTTAAGCATGTAGTTACTGTACTATACCTGTGTGTGAGCAGAGCAGGAGCTGAAGAAAAGGAAACAGAGTGTGTGTGAGAGCACCTCTGAGTGCTGCTGATTGGCTCTCTGAATTCCTGAGACAAATAAAAAGGATTTGTGGGTATTTACTAAGTTGGGTGCTCCCAGAAGCAGACTGTGAGCCAAAGATCCAGGTGCCTGTGAGTTGTTAAAGAACTGCTCCCAGGAGAATACAGGAGAGGAATGAAGGAAGGGGCTAAAGCTATAAACATGGACGACCCCACTGGGAGCTCTGGAGTATAATTTACACTTCAGCATTTGTCCCACTTTGGCACTAAGAAGCACTGGTTGGTCATGCATTTGTGTATTGGTTGGGGGAGCGGGCGGTGTCTGTAGCTGTAAAGTATGCAGAAGCTAGGGGGTGGGCACAGGAAAGTTAGGAGACAGGGCAGTTCAGAGCTAATCCAAGGGATCAGAAGGGATCTGGGCAGAGCAGCAGCAGCCTTTCCCATACAGCAACTATGATCTGTATATTCTGGGGCTTCCCAGGTAGTGCTAGTGGTAAGGAACCCACCTGCCAGTGCAGGAGAAAAAAGAGACATAGGTTCAATCCCTGGGTCGGGACGATCCCCTGAAGGAGGACATGGCAACCCATTCCAGTATTCTTGCCTGGAAAATCTCATAGACAGAGGAACCCGGCAGGCTACAGTTCATAGGGTCACACAGAGTCAGATACAGCTGAAGTGACTTAACATGCACACATTTGCTGTATCTTTAAAAATTCTCCTTTAGGAGAGGTAATTAAGACATGACCAAGTGTGTTTTTTAAGCACATCCACACACCACTAGAGATTGTAGCGTCCTTTAGATAAAGTATTGTGTCTCGTTCTTACAAATCCAGTTGGCACTGAATGATTTACCCAGATGCTGGTCCCACCTTGCCAGGTGCCATGGAGTTTTGAAAGTTAGAAAGGCAGTCAGCTAACCAGATCCTTGTGGACTTCATAATAGTGCAGGCTAAACTCGTAACAAGAAACAAAGCCTTAAACATATATCCGGTTGCAGGGTTGTTGAGAGCAGACTCTGCAGCTCTCCATATGCCATGGGAGGCCCTGTGGGGCCTGACCTGGTCAGAGGGGGCTTCATTCAGGAGGGAGCCATAAACTGGATCTTGGAGAAATGCTACTGGGAGGAGGGAAAGCCATTCCAGGCAAAAGGAATGAACAGCATAATAAATGGGATGTCTGCAGACAGCGAGACAGTGCTCTTGAGAGGAGCAAAGGGTTTTGTTGAGGCCTTGTGGAAATACCTATCTTTGGTATGTGGTAGAATCACATCTCAGAAACTCTTCTTGCCTTCTTGTCTTTGCCTTTTGGGATTGGTGTCCCAAATGAAAGGAGGGGATATTTGTTTCTTGTATGTAAAGAACAGTAAAGGCTCCATAAAGGGCATGTCCTTGCTGTTCTGTAAGGGCAAGTATTAAACTGGGATGAACATTTTTAACCCTTTTTATCCTTGCAACAGTATAAAAATCCAAATTGTACTCATGAACTTCATGTAACCACTTATTATTATGAGATCTGAAGGGAAACATAATAAGAAATGGTTACATGAGGTTTGTGTTGTTGTTTTTCAGTTGCTGAATCATGTCCGAGTCTTTGTGACACTATAGACAGCAGCACGCCAGGCTTCCCTGTCCTGCACTATCTCCCAGAGCTTGCTCAAACTCATATCCATCGAGTCGGTGATACCATCCAATCAACTCATCCTCCGTCGCCCACTTCTCCTCCTGTCCTCAATCTTTCCGAGCATCAGGGGTTTTTTTCCCAAGGAGTTGGCTCTTTCCATCACGTGGCCGAAGTACTGGAGCTTCAGCTTCAGCATCAGTCAGTCTTTCCAATGAATATTCAGGGTTGATTTTCTTTAGGATTAACTGGTTTGATCTCATTGCAGTCCAAGGGACTCTCAAGAGTCTTCTCCAGCACCACAATTTGAAAGCATCAATTCTTCAGGGCCAACTCTCACATCCATACATGTCTACTAGAAAAACCATAGCTTTAAATATATGGACTTTGGTCGGCAAAGTGATGTCTCTGCTTTTTAATATGCTGTCCAGATCTGTCATGGTTTTTCTTCCAAGGAGCAAGCATCTTTTAATTTCATGGCTCCAGTCACCATTCACAGTGATTTTGGAGCCCAAGAAAATAAAATGAGGTTCATGTCATAAAGTCAGTTTGGTTTTTATAATCCCTTATTTCTGCAATTCATTTTCTCTTCTCATGACCAGAAAAGTCTCATCTCTTCTAATCAGCATTTTCTTAGAGAATCTTCTTATCAGGATTCCTAGTGATTCCAAAAGTGGGGTTCCCAGACAACAACATCATCATGTCCTGGGAACTTTACAGAAATGAATGCAAACCCACTGAATCATCAGTTCTGCACTGGAGCGTGAAGGTGATTCTGATGCATGTCCAGGTTTGGGATTCACAGTTAGAGACCGTCCCCCATTGAACAAGTTTCCTCTCTCTTTTTTATATTCTTAAGAGCTAAGAAGATACTGCTGTATATAAATAATTGGATTTCTCACTCCAAATATAAAACCATAATATAGATATATGGAAAGATATCTCTCCTTGGAGACTCTCCTGTGTGCCTCCTGCCTCACCCATTTGATAATTCCTGGGTAGAGAATGTTTAAGAACCTTAAATGATCTGGAAGTCCTTTCCTTTGTCTAAGAATCTGGGAGAGAGAGAAGGATACTAAACTTACATACCATTACTGCATTTCTAAGCATATGGCCCTGCTTTGGAAATTTTGCATAAGGTCTTCAAGGACCTTAAGCAAAAAAAAAAAAAAAAGTCCTTGAGGTTTGTTCAATTTAAGAAGCACTTTGTAGAACCATGTCTAATCCCAGAGAAAACCAAATTAACTCTCACCACAAAGTTGTATGGAATCACACTCTTGGAAAACATGAATACTTGTAGCTAAGGAAGAAATGCCTGCCTTTAACTCCAGAAGTAACCGTGGCCGTGAAATTCCTTGGAAAGACCTCATCAATACTCATGTTTGTAAAACCCTAGAGTAGTTGGTAATAGAAAGCAGAGAGACGTTCATGTCTACTCTTAGTAGAACATGTGGGCCCCAGATCACATTTTAACAATGAAAGATAAATTAAAAGTGATCACCAGAACTCATTCTAAGACTTGATCTTTTTCCAGTGTTTCTTACGTGGCATGTGTTAGGTTAGTACCAAAATATCAAACATACCTTCCAAAGGCCCTGAGAGGGTTAGGCATTAACTCAGATAATCTTGGGCAGACATTCCAACGTGGCAAAGCTAAGGAGATTTTAATTGTCTTGTTCACTACATGTGTTAAATGCTGCTTCCCTAAACTTAGGGTCACCGTGCCATTTTCATATTCTTGGACTAAGAGCTGGACATGTGTTTGTTTCTTCATAAAGCTTTTTCAGTTCCAAGAAATATTGTTCTCTAAATAGTAACTTGCTGATGTTTTGTATCTGTGTGTATGTTTTTCTTTCTGATCAGAGTCATTGTACTGGCAACAACCAGCTCTCCACATGGGAAAGCCCGTTTGTAGTATTTGTCAGTTTCCACAGTGTAAATGCTATCGTCATGACCAATTTCAGGCTATCAATATGACGTCATTGCAAGTTTGGGAAAAGTAGACACAGTTGGCATTCTTAGATTGGTGCAAGCCAGCTCCAGCACATCACTGGAATGTTTGGAAAACCGAGGAAAGAATAAAAAGAAAACAGAGGAAATAAATTCATGATACTGCTGCTGAGGACAAAAATGATTTTTTATATTGAATTACATATCCTTACAGTATTTTAGCTGTACTTTAATGAAATTATTATCACTTTGTATACATAATTTTGTTTTGCCTATATATTCATGAATATCATCTTAATGGTTGCATAATACTCCATAAAATTGATGTGATGTCATTTATCAGCTGTAACTAGGGCTTCCCTGGTGGCTTTGAAGGTAAAGAATTAGGGCTTCCCTGGTGGCTCAAAAGGTCTCCTGCAATACTCAGATTCAATCCCTGAGTTAGGAAGAGCCCCTGGAGAAGGGAATGGTTACCCACCCCAGTATTCTTGCCTGAAGAATTCCATGGTCAGAGGAGCTTGTCAGGCTACAGTCCATGGACTTGCAAAGAGTTGGACATGACTGAGTGACTGACATTTTCACTTTCTTAGACATTTAAGTAATTTTTCCTAATTTTTAATATTGCTATAAATAGTGCTGTGTCTCACTAGAGTGGTGAATATAAAGAATATAAATCTTCCTTCACTTTTCTGGCTATTTCCTTAAGAAATTCTAAGAGGAAATAATTTCAATTATGAGTCTTAAGAAAATCTTCCTCCACATCATGGGGAAAGTTTGTAACAATGTACACTCCAACCAACAGTGTTTTATGGTGCTTCTCTCACTCTGCCTTCACTGCAACTACCTCTTTTGGAAAGTTTTGATAATTTGATACGTTTTCTAAAAGTTATAGCATTGCATATATTTCTTTGCAATTGTGATGAATATTTTTTCGATTTATTCTCATTTTTGTTTCTCCTTTTTAAAAAATTTTTGTTCAGGTGAAGTGCTGAGCGGTGAATTGGGCCCTTCCCAGGAGATCCTGCGGTCTACCCCATCCCTCACTCATTTAATAATTGCTAGACTGGAAGTGTTTAGAAGCTTTAAATGATCTGGAAGGCCCTTTTCTAATCTACCCATCTGAGAGGAAGAAAGAGAGGGTCACTAAACTTGTTCCCTCTTTCCCCCACTTACACCTCGGCTTTTTCCTGTTTCTCTACTCCGGGCCCAAGACTCCCTCCACTCCTGCCTTAGCATTCGTCACATAATCCAGACACAGCACAGGGCACGCAAGTTCTTCCTCCATACGTCTGCAGGGCTCACTCCCTCACTTCTCTCAAGGCTTTTTGCCAGTGCCATCTCCAACAGACTTTCTCTGAGCCCCCTCTCTCAGGTTGCTATCGTTTGTCTCTAACTCATTGTATTTCTTCTTTGTATCACTCTTCTCTATAGTACTTATCACTGTCTGCTGTGTTATATATTTTATTTGTTCATCATCTGCTTCCCCTCTAGAGTGTAAGTTCCATAATACAGTATCTCTAGAGCCTAGAGAGTAGCTAATGCTCATTAAATAATTGTTGAATGAGTAAGTATACTCAAGTCCTATATCTAAAGGTTTAGTTTTATCTTGATGAAGGCAAAATCAACTTATATGTTCTCTTTAAAGAGGGAACATATATGTTTAAAAAGGACAGAAGATGGTAACTGTTTGCAGTATCTATGACAAGTATATGTCTAGATTTTTAAAGATTTTTAGACAAACAGAGGTTGGTATTTTTATATAACTAAATCTTCTATTGTGATTTTTTCCATTCAGATTACACTTACAAAATTCTTTTTCATAAATAAATCACATAACTTTGTATCTATACTTTATTCTGATATTTTTATGGCTCTGTAATATATAAAGAATTTATTGTGTTATTGTGATAAAATGAAGTCTATTTTTTTTTTATGTACCTTACTGTTGGGATAGTTTATTACTTGTAATGATGTTGTTTTTTCTTGTTATCATGTTCCCAAAAAATCTGTAGGTGTCAAATCTCAATGGACATTCTTAATTATCTCTAAGATATTGTCATCTTATTTTATCTCTATATTTTAAAAACACTTTATAATATGGACTAAATATACTTGAGTTTGTTTTTGATATCACTACAAGTTCTGATTAGATACAGAGCAAATCAAAGAAAACATAAGAGGAAGTTGGGTTCCCAGAAGTGGAAATATCAAGGCCTGAAGTAAAATCTGCCTCTAGCCACATTTTTCCTGAAACACCTGCCAGGTGTTATTAGACTTGGAAAGCTGACCCTTGTATTGAGTCTCTAAGTCCAGTGCCTAACCTGTAGTTGTTACTTGATAAATATTTGTGCATGAACCTTAGGGCATGATATCCTTTCCAGAAAAAAATATTCTGAGGAATAGCCTTCCTTTTCCATCTGTCTTCTGTTTTCTCCTTCTCTTAGCTGCGGTCCAGTGCAGAGCTCCATCCTGACCTGCTCACAGACTGCCTCACGGTGCAGCCCCTGCAGCCCTCCACCTCCCCACGAGACGCTGTCGATAGGGCGGTGGGATGCTCCCCAGAGCCCGGGCCTGACCTCTTCCCAGGTAATATCAGCCAATTCAGCAAAGGCAGACCCAGCCACATCAACTGTCCTTGTCTAGGCCCTTGACTCTGGTTAAAGGGAATGCGTATATGAAAATGCTTCTAAGATCGTCTGTATTTCTCTTTATTAGTAAACTGCAGTTTATCCCCCTCCTGTCCTTCCCATCTGATTCCTAAGCTGGGTTTGTCAGCAGACTGTTTCTTCTCATAAAGAAACAAAGTAAAATAATACATTAGCTCTTTTAGTCCTGGCTTTCTGCCAAAGGTTCAATGTACCCAACCCTCCCAGGTATCTTAAATTTATTAACTTGATTGAGACTCAAAGGAAGTCTTTCTCCCTTAAGCAGGTAACAGGCTGCCTGTGGATTTCTTAATGGAGCAGTCATTGTTGTCTTTGCATTGCAAAAGGAAGCCAGTCCAATGTCTCTCAGGAAAAAAAAAAAAAAAAAAAAACAACATCAGTAAATCAATTTGTAAGAATGTCCATTAGTGTTTGTCAACCATTGGGGGAGGAGGGATAGGATGGCACTCCCAGAATAGCTTCCTTCTGCCTAGATTTGAATAATAGATGGCTCTATATTTAGAAAAATGTTATGTATGCAGTGAAAAATGAGAAAGGATTATTATTCAATAAGGACATTTTTTTTTTTTTTCATTTACTTTGTTAGCCTGGGCTTTTGTGCATTTTCCACTCTCTATAATGGTGATGTATTGGTACAAACGTGGTTGGTTATAGTCTTCATATATGGAAAGCTCTTACTGTCATGCTATGAATATGAAAGCAAAAGTCCCACAACTCCACACTCCAGACAATGGGAATTTTCTGTTTTCTGTGTATTACAAATTTTACTCCCACCCCATCTGGTTCCAGCGGCAGGTTTTGGCAGCAGATTGCTTTTTCTTTTTAAACATACTAATAAGCCATAAAGAATGAAGGATTTACTGATGCATAGCAGTGGAACAGGAGAAAACTATGCTTGTGTAACTTTTTAAATTTGACAGTTCTCAACTGATCCAAAGGCACAGGAAAGAATATTAAGCAAATGTTTTAAGAGGGCCAGTCTTCAAGACATCCTTAATGTTGTCCCAATGTTGGTGGCCCTTTTTCAGTTGCTTTGGGTACTTACTCTTGGAGAAAACAAAGCCTTAGCTTTTGGGACCATAAGAGATTAGATGAAAAGTTATTTGAAAGACTAACCAAGTCCGACAAAGGTTTTGAGTGCAGGTACACACATGAAATATGCCAGTGTACAATGTTATCAACACTCAAATATTTTGTATTAGATATATACATGAAAAAGCATGACTAGCTTTTGTTTGCACATATGTCTCTTTGATTTGCCAAACATTTGATATATGAACATTTATTCTCACACATTAAATTATGATCAGTTTGAAACAGCCTTTAGGCTATATCCCTACTTATTCAGTCCATAAATCCATAATCTTATTAAATACCTGGAACCCAACAATTAAAGAGACAAAATTAAACAGAATCAATTGAAAAGTGGCCCAACATCCAGTATAAATAGTTTATGGTGAGGGGCTAGCCTTGTTGAGTTTAAACCTCCTGAAAATGGGTTTGGGAAGCCATACTATCTTTGTCTATGAAAAACATTAGTACCTTTGCTGTATGTGGCGTGCAATATATGACTCACTTTCAAAACTCAGGAGTCACATTTGTCTGGTGTGCTTTTTGATGTCCGGTAGTATTGTTAAAGTTTTTTTAAAGTGGCTTTGTCATTCCAAACAGAATTCCTCTCTTTGTTTGTGATGCTTTTCTGCATTTGATCTTCAAAAAGAGCTCTTAGTTTTGAGCCTCTAACTGTGGCAGGAGAGCTGCCAGAGTGGACAAGGAGCCTAGGTTACCACAGCGTCAACAGAGCATCTTCACAATGACTCAAATTTTCTATGACTCTGGGAATACTGGAAACAGGCAGAGGGCCATCTTGCTTAACTTTGTTCCTAGAATTTTGCTTCTCCAGTTAGCTTATAACTATGAAAGTTTATCTGCCCTGCTTCTTTCTTTATTCCTGCTCCCCTCAGATTCTATTTTACTTTCTTTGTTCTTGACTTTTTTAAAAAAAAAAAAAAACTGATTATATTCTGTGTTTTGCTGAGAAGGCAACAAACCCAGAGCAGAACAAGGCAAGTGGAAAAACTAAATCACAAAAATCTGAAGCCTTCCTTTTATAGTTCTAGAAATTTACTGGAGTGTATGTTCACACCAGTCTCAAACCTATGCTAAAGATCTATGGAAAGAAGACAAATAGCAAAAAATACCAAAAGAAAAGGAAACTGTTCATCAATTAGTTCAATGTAAAATCTGAAATGTTAAAATATTTTGATGAAGATTAAGACTTGGTTAAATGGCAAAGGGATTTGGAGTCATTCCCTTAACATTCTATTATACAAAATCAAGAAAACATTTTTTAAAGATTGTCAAGAACGTATACCTATAAGTGCTAATGAATTGATTTATCATAAAGTATTTTAATAGAAACCTGTTGAGTGTATATGGGCAAGGGATCAAAATAGTTTAGCATGAACATCATGATTTTTTAGAAGCCACAATGTCTGGGGACTTGTGGTTTGAAGAAATCATGGTTTTGAAATGGAAATTTTTAGTGGCTCGTAGAGAATGATTTATAAGATTCCAAGACAGGAGTAGTTTGCAGAGCATTAAGGTGAACAGGGAAGATGGCAGTTATGATACATACAAGTCTTACAAGTTTCCTAACATATTGGCTTCCCTTATTGAAACAAACTTTTCAGTTGATAAGACTAAGTTTGATTGGAAAGGATTGCACAGTAAGACTTTTATTTCTTTGGGAGACAATATTGCCCCAGGTTAAAGCAGCCAAAAAAATCACTTGAGGCCACCCTGAGCAAGATTTTAAATTGAGTTGTTTACTTGTCTTCTATTCTGAAAATCCCAGGGCTCTCCAGGCCTGTTCCTGGGTTAACGTGAGATTAATTTTGTGATCTAACAGGGAGGCCAGGGCAGTGATGAGTAATTCTCAACGATGGCTCCTTATATTTTCTGTGCTTTTGTTTGGAAGTTCTGTAACCCAGATAGATAAAACCCCAGGCCAGCCTGTAAATTTAGGTGGTTTATGTGGTAATCTGAGGGAGAAGTATTCTATAGCCAGTAGATCAAGGTGTGAATGCCACATTCAAGGCTAAATGCCTGTGTAGATCTTCTCATCAGCTCCCTCAGTGAACTAATAAAGTAGGTAAGCCTACACTTAGTGAGTCTACAATATCATGGGCAGCCTGGACCATTGCCTGGTCTTGGCGAGAGTCCATTCATGAATAAAACATGCTCTATAGAAGAAGATCTGTCCTATGAGTGATCGTAAAAATTACAGCTCCCTCCAAACTACAGACTCAATAAAACATGGTCTTTGCAAATGCCATTAACCATGAAAACATCATAGAGGCCAGTGTGCTTGCGATGTTTGAGTCAATATTCACATGATATTGAATTTATCATGTGAAAACTGTGATAGAGGCCACCCATTAGGTGAAGAGCTAATACAACTGAACCAGGAAATCTACAAGAATGAGGGGATTTTATCGATACCACGTCTATTGGATTATTAAATAATTATGTTTTAGAGCCTATAAGTCCTGTTGAATTATCCCAATTTTGAATGTAACTTTATAGATTTTTCAGGAGAAAAAAAAATGTTCAGATATCATAGGGACTATAGGAGGAAAACACAAGAGTTTCTTAGTGCAGGAATTTTTGAAGTCATAGCAGTTGGTCCTCCATAGTTGCAGATGAAGAATTTGAGGATACTGAGGGACTTCAGCATCGAGGGATTTTGGTATTTGTGGGAGTCCTGGAACCAACCCCCAAAGATGCTGAGGATATATTCCCTTCCCTTCTCTCAGTACTGAAAATGAAGGCTTCTCTCTTGCAATATCATCACTTTTTATAATAACTAGTACCATATTAAATCCATAGAGTATTTATTTCATATTTCATGAAATAGTTAATGTTTCATTTTAATGTAATGTTATGGCATATGTCTTAATGCATTTTCTACATTCTTGAGTTGAGTATATTTGCTATCTTGGGACAGCTTGCAGAGTTGTAGGGGCTAGAAATAGTTTTATATAAATGGGCCTCATATCGTCTAGTCGCGAAAAGTGGTTGTTAGGTCAAGGACTTTATTAGAAGTGTCTAAATTGGTACACAAATTTCCCAATAGGTTAAACTTTATAGGAGAATTGTGAAGATCAAATAACATGATCTATATACAAGGCCTTAAGAAGCATATTGCATTATAAAAAATGCAATAGTTATTACTTGCATTATCTCAAAAGCACTCCTTTGCTTAGAAGTCACAAGAGTTAAAGGACAGAACAATTGGGCATTGGTGTTGGACCAGCACTAATGGTCCAGTACCAAGAAGGAGGTAGATACTGGGGTGACAGAAAGGATTTAAAGGGAAACATTCAGTGGTAAAGTCACTGGCAAGTCTCCGTTACCCTGAACTGCCGTCAAACTCTTGAACTGATTTGTAACATCTCTTGCGTCTATGGTTCATCCACAGATTGCATTGACTCCACTGAGGGCAGGATCAAGCCTCATCCTTCTGTGCTGTAGGCACTGATCGCTTTAATTTACAGCTCTAGTCCCTTGTTCCTGAGCTTGTCCTTAGTATATGTCACAACACCTGAAGGACCTATGGAAATAGACTGCTGGGTTCCACCCCAGAATTTCTGATTTAGTAGGTCTGAGTGAGTCATAAGAACTAGATGATTTTTTTTTTTTTCCCTAACAAGTTTTCAGGCAGCACTAGGTGCTACTTGTCCAGGGACCATACTTTGAAAGCCATTGTTCTGTATCATAAAGTGTGGGAATTTGACTTCTAGCATAACATAATCTGAATTTTGACTGGTGGGAGTTACAATAAGAATTGCCCCTAATTAACTGGATGAGAGGAATCCTTTCACAATGTATACATGTAGCTAATCACCGTGATGTACTCTTTAAATAGCTTACAATTTACATATCAATTATAACTCAGTGAAGCTGAAATTTAAAAAGAAGTACTGAAAAATGAAGTGAATTTATCATGTGAAAACTGTGATAGAAATCTGTCCACAAAAGGTGATTTTATGATATTGCTGACATGTTGTGTATTTATAATGATAAGTGGAATAATGCTACTCTGGTACTTACAGTTAAATAATTACAAAGATAATAAAACTGAATGAAATAGTGGGGGAAATTTACCCTATAGTATATATTTGTTTCTTATTACAGAGACCCTATAGGTAGATATTAAGTGTGTCTTCTCACACCAGAACTATAATTGTACTGCTCATATTTTGGTTAAGAATGAAGAAAATTAAATTCTGATTCCCAGCCCACACAGGGCACATTTGTATGTATGCAGCTAAAATTAATGACTGTATGTTTGCAGGCCACCTAACTTGGTGCTTCAGTTTTCCATATCTACTTATTCCCTTGTATTCATGTTGCTTTTCCATGCAAGATTAAGCTGAATTATTTGGCTTTATAATATGTACAGGTTTTTGCTGTAAAAATATTTTTGTGAGTGAACAAAAACAATTCCATACCCTTTAGGGAGGTGGAGAAGGTAGTAAATCTGGGTGATTGTATCAATAGTTGTGTTCTTACTGGGTAAAGCCTAGGACTGTCTTTATACTGTTATTTCTCCTGTCTCTCATTTTATTTTATTTTGTTGGCATTCACATGGGGTTTGGGAAGGAAAGGTTGGCCCTACTTTGTAGTGTACCCCAACTAAGTCTTAGGAGGCAGATGGATGGCAAGATGGAGAATTCAGGATAGAAATTTGGAATGAGGAACTAGTAGCTTCTGTGATTAGGATGCTTTGGGCCAAACTTCAGGGTCCACAGTTTTGCCTTTCTGCTCCAGCTGAATTTACCTTCCAAGGAAAGAGAGACGAGGAAGAGGTAGTTATATCTCTTTCATGTGAAGAAGAAAGAAGAAAGAAAGTGGACATTTTCAAGGTGTTTGTAGTCACAGTGAAATTTCTTTCTTTTTAACATTTGTTAGAGCACTGAAAATAAATGTTAAGAAGAGCATAAAACCCCGAAGTGAAGGACATCACTGCATTAGCTCAATGTTACTTGTCATATTTTGCTATGAACAGTAATAAGGGAGCATATTGCATTGTATGAAAAGGATATGTGGAATTGACCCATTCTGGGCCACCAACAGCACTGACTCCAAAGACTGCCTTATATAAAGTGTCTTCCTCTATATAGTCAGAGGATTATCTGACCGTTCAGGTGCCCTGGGCACATCATGAACCATTAATACTTCTCTAACAGTAACCGTTGATCCATTGGAAGTTACAGCTGCCTTCTCAGGGCCTTAATTTTCCTACTTGAGTTTCAAGGCTGCTTTAGACTCACTTTCATGACATTGTTTCTAGTTACTCTCTGAGTTTTGCTTCTTGGACTCCAATCATGTTCTCTCCTGGCGAATTTAGCTGCTCTTATCTGGCTTCTACTCTGAGTCTCATCATCTCTGATTTCAGAGTTGAATTCCTACCTAGCCATATATTAAAAAGTCAAGGATTTATAATCTTTATCAGAACCTTTCCCTGGGGATTTAATAAATGGCCCATTTCCACCTTATAGGAGAGACTACAAAAAGTAAAGTACCCAGTTGACCCTTGAACAATACAGGTTTGAACTGTGTGGCTCCATTCACACATGGGTATTTTTAAATGGTAAATACTTCCATACTACACAGCCTGTGGTTGGTTGAATCCTTGAATGTGGAGAAACTGCAGAAGCAACTATAAGTTATACAATACCTGCATTGCTCAGGGGTCACTTATATTCACTATTGAAAAGGGAATAAACTCTCATCATTGCACATAAGGGTTTGTTCCTCAGACACATTCACTGGGATGCTTATCAAGTTTTCTGAGAAATGGACTCACTTCATGAAAATGCATTGCATCCAGCTGCGCCAGAAGATTTTGCAACTGGTAAAACAATGATCTAGGTTCCATATTTCTGAAGTACTAAGGCAGTTGGGAGTTCTATCTACACAAGAGGAAGGATGGACAGTATTTAGTGTCTCTTTTCTTAAGTTACATTATTGGTCACATTTGTACAAGCCCCCTGATCACTGTGTACCCAATCTATGCTCAAATAGGACATTTATAAGTGGAAATGTTACTTCTTCCTCTAACTCAAAATAATTTCCCTTTTACTGAGATCAGTTACTGATCTGACATACATTAAATGGATACAGAATGCTTAAAACATGCCTAATACACAGTAAATGTTCAGCATCTGTAGTTATTATTGTTACTTTTATCCAAATACTAGAAAAATATATCTCTGTAAAGCAGATAGAAAACAGGTGCCAAAAATTACCCACCACTCCCGTTGTTTAAGAAATCAGGAAAATATGGAAGCCTGAACAAATTGGAAATTTAATAAGCATCATTCAGTAGAATAAAAGAAAAACAAAATGTAATCCTTTATATTTTATATTTCAGTAGTCTGCCCAGTCGTTCATATAGTGTTTTTATTAAGAAAATCGACTGTAGTTCTGTAGAGAAAAAACAAACTGGAATCAGAAACCCACAGATTCACTTAGGTGGTAAGGCCCCCAGAATCAAAGTCAAAATTGTGTTTCGATGAGTACCAGTATTTGTGTATTCAAAAATAGCACTTTTTAAAATTTGTTTGTTTTGTTGTTTATAGACAGTATGCTATGGCAGAAAGAATGTGGGGCTACTGAGCCCCCATTCTACTTCTCCGCTCACTGAGTGTTTGCTTTGTAAATGCTACCTTTCCTCTTTGTAAAATGGTGATAAGGTTACTGATTCCATAGGACTGTTATGAGTATTAAGTGAGTTCACATATCAGAATTCAGTACACTGCCTGCAGCTGGTAGATAGATACTCAGTTGATGCTTTCTTCTTTTCCTTTCTCTTTGCTTCAAAGCTTAGAGAATTACTCACAAGCCAAGCCTATGTCTGTGACAGGCACTAGGAGCTCTTCTACCCATTCCTCTTAGTACTGGGCGCTACTACTTGGAGTTTAGAAATCGTGGTCCTGAGATAAAGTATTTCTTCCAAGGAGAATTCAAGTCAGGTTGAGGACTCATAAAATTCCATATTCTAAGACCCAGCTTCAGATCTATACATTAGACATTTTCTTCAGTTGCCATGAAGTTTAGAAGCACACTTAGGCTGGTCATACAGAGTGTTGATAAATGTGCCTGGTTGATAAATGAACTTAATCAGCATTGAATCTGTGAGGGTAAAGTAGGTGGAGGAAACAAGAAATAGGATTGATGGCTTTGACCAGCCAATTTTGTACAATCATTGTGTTGGCCTTGCTGAGGTATAACCTTGGTACCTTCTGATATCATTTTGTAAATAGACTCTCCCAGGATGTGTCATTTTTCTCAAAATACACTACAGGGTGTCTAGAAAACTATTTTTGACTATTAGCTTATCTCAACTTTCATTTCCATACTTCAAAAACAGTCCCCTAGACTTTTCATGCGGGTTCTTGGTAGTTAAAATGCAACGGCTAACGCATTACACTGGTGTCAGCTCTGGCCTGCCTGCTTTCTGTTTTTGCATGGTCTGAGAACTCAGGAGAGCTTTAAGATTTTATGTGTTAAATGTAGAAAAGACTTTAGGTGAGAACAGTTGCTCAAAGAATTGAGAACACTGCCTCTTGTCTGCAAAGCCTAAAATGTTTACTAATTGTTCCTTTATGGAAAAGATTTGCCAACTCCTGCTTTATATTTACTTCTGGGACATTCATCAGTCACTGAGAGAGATCAAGGAAGCCTGTGACTTCCATGTATTTCATCATATTTTGTTTTAAAAGCCTTCCAGTACATGTAGGTTTTATTGATCCCTTTAATATTTTATATTTAGCAAATATTTTAGTAGTTTTCTAGATAATAAGTTTGAAGAGATTTTTATACAACCCAGTGCTTAAAACAGGTCGCGCAGCAGAGCTGTTTTAGTTGAAGGGATCCAGACTACTTGTACTGTCCTTTGCCTAGCACCCCTAGTCCTCCCTTGGGCATTCTGTGGAATCCCAGATACAGTGGTTTTCAAATGAAGTTGTTACCAGTTAAGTCTTCACGTTGCAAGCAAACACCTGCAGACTCAGCCTGGGCTATGTTGGGAAGGTGGCCCAACATATTGGTAAGCCCTCTCTATTGTGGCTCCCCCTTAGGAAGAAGCTGCCAGAAGATGGGCAAGATTTGGTTCTTGTTCTCATGAGCCCAAGAATGACAGAGCCATGCGATGGAGTAGTCACAGTTTAATTCTACTCAAGTCTGTTTTTCCTAAAAAGAGATAAGTCTCAGCCCCTTGAATACTCAGGATTAAGTTTCCTAAAATCCAGGTCTCTTGTTGATATGTAAGTTAATGTCCAGAAGAAAGGCAAAAAGTGGAAATACTGAACTTTAGAAACCCATACAGTCACCTTCCAACAAGAAAGATACTTTCTTCCTCAAAAATACACCTCTAGCAGCAACAGAGATGCTTGAATTTCATATATCTGAAGATTGAAGCCTCCATTCCACAAGTAGATAAAAGCCTTTAAATTCCTTGAGAGAGGTTGTATGTGGCCATAAATTTAGGATAACATATAAATGACTTATCAGAGCCTTAACTTGAAAGTAAAATAGGAATCTGAAGGGAAAATGGGAACAGTGTCCACTTCGTGGACAGAGTGTGAAAAAAGAGAGAAGGAGATTTTCTGGAGTCATAACCAAACCAATTCCTCATCTATGCAGATTTTCCCAGGCCTCGTGATAGTTACAGGCTTTGGTTCCCCACTACAGCACAGTTCCCCCAAAGGGCTATTGTGAAAAGGAAAGGTTTCCTGGGAGAGTTCAGAGTTGGTGAATCAGCTCTTGAGTTGGCCAGAATATTGCATTAAAAATTAGATTGGCTATCTGTGCTAAAAATCTGTTTCCAGAAAGCATTCTCTGTGAAATGTTTTCAGAGGAACTCGAGTGAGTGGAGTTGTCTTGGCAGTATCTGAAAGGGAGGAAACATCATTTATGATCAGCGTGGTACAGGTAGGAGATAGCTAAGGGATGAATAATGAAGAGTTGGAGAACCCAGTGTTTTTTTTTTTTTTTTTGTAACTAAAACTTCAGCTTTTGTTACAAGTCAGACTTTATTTCCAAAAAGAAAAAGAAGTGAAGAACATTCCTGTAAGAACATCCAGGAATGGTCATCCATTCCTGCCCCCTCTTTCTTCTTTCTGCTGGCTGACTCTGCTCAGAATGGGATAACATAATACACAGAGGCAGTACTGGATTTTTCACGGATTAGTCTGAGCTGTTTGCTTGTTCAAGTTATTTTACTGACTTTCTGTGTAACTAACTCTCTGCAAGTGAATAAGTATGTAGGTTGGGAGATGAAGGAAAGAAAGCTAAGGTATGAGATTTGAGGTTTTAGCTATGTCATAAATTGTCTCGAAAGACTGAAGGGGGCTGCATGAAATGTTGGTCCCAGAGCATTTGAGAGAGCTGCCAGATGCTGCCGTTCGGCTTGTAACTAACAGTCTTTGTTCTGAAATGCAGTTGTTTCAGATGCTTTCCCTAACTTGAAGTTAATTACACGTGGTGGTTCAGAAGGCTTGATGGTAACCTTTGGCATTTACATGGATGACATCAGCTGTTATCTTCTAGTTGTATCCTGTGTATTCCAGAAAGGCATGTAAGCATGTATCCTCTTCCAAACAAATAACGTCTTTCCTGGCTATAAATCCAGCTGCATGATGTGGAAATGTAATTGGGCAGCCTTCAAAGATGTTTGGAGCTCATGTGGGAATATCTATTTGTAAGAGAACCTGAATATTCATGTAACTGTCCAGACATCAATAAATTCTCATTTTACCTTATTTATTTCTGTTCCCCAGTGAACAGCAGTGCTCTTCAGCTCAAAGTTAATAGGCATGTTCTTCAGAGATGTACCCTCTCACCTTAATAGAACGTCTCCCTAACACATTTGTTTATCGGTTGCCAGGTAGCTCTCCCATCAGGTGACATGAGTGTGCTTTCTTTGTCTTAGTGCACCAGTGACAGTTACAACTGTTTGCCATCAATTAGCTTGGGGTAGCATGTCAAGGATGCACGGGTGGTGTCATTTTAGTCTGACAGCCACCCGATCTGGTTGAAAAGGGATTGTTTCATTATCCTCTTATCAGGGCTGCTGGATGATGATACTCTACACTGCAAAGCGGGAGGGGAAAAAAGACAGGCAGAAAGAATAGATTTTTAGAGATTGGCAATATTAAAATTATTCATGCCTCAAGGAGAAGGGAAAGATTAGAGAGCTGACTGGGCAAACCCTTAAGAAGCTTCTTTTTCCTAATACAGATGGAATATGGAATGATGCCCTTCCTGATGGAGAGAGAGAAGAAGCGGAGTGGAGGGGGGTGGTGGTGGGTGGTGCTGTGCCCAGACATTAGGAGGAAAGAAAAACAGGAACTAGCCCCTTCTACTCATAGGCAACCAGGCAGGGATTAGCTGCTACCCCTCTCCCATTTTCTAGTTAACCTCAGTAGCAAATGCAGCCTTCCAAGTGACCCTGCCAGGGCCTGTGCCTTGCTAGAAAACACTGGCTTGTGGATTTAGGTCATGAAAGCATTTCCCGCTGAACAGCAGTGCAACTAAATTGTTTCATGGAGAAATGCAAAGAACTACAGAAGATATTGGGCCCCAGATTTTCATTATTGAGGACCAAAACTCCAGTCACCCACCCCCGCCTGTTTTTGTCATTTTATTCAGAATGAATGAGGGTAAGTTTTTTGATGTGTGTTTGTTTTTTTTTTTAATTCTGAAAATTAACCATGGCTGGATCTTTATGCTCTTGGAGAAACAAACACAAAGAAGTGCTGAAAATGTAGAAATACTTCAAGATAAACTAAGCTTCAAGGGGGACAATTGTGTTGACATTTTAGTAACAGCCCATTTTCACTCCTTAACGAAGTGCAGTCATGCATGCAAATAACTTGTTATCTTTTAAACTGAAACACATTACAGGTTGTAACTCAAAGGTGTGTATTACTCATGAAAAATAAAGTGCAATGTTTTAACCCTATAAGGATTCTTTCACAGGCCCTGAACATTTATAGTAACTTGCATTAGAAAAATGGAACAAAAATACTTATTATTAGATAATATGATATACATACTCTCCTGCACTTTAAAATAACTCTGGTTCACAGTTTGTATTTGTATGCATCTTTAGGTAAGAAGCCATTCTTCATTGAACATTTACCATTTTAGAGCAACATATGTCTTTGTCTTGGAGAAGGCAATGGCACCCCACTCCAGTGCTCTTGCCTGGAGAATCCCATGGACAGAGGAGCCTGGAAGGCTGCAGTCCATGGGGTCACTGAGAGTCGGACATGCCTGAGTGACTTCACTTTCACTTTTCACTTTCATGCATTGGAGAAGGAAATGGCAACCCACTCCAGTGTTCTTGCTTGGAGAATCCCAGGGAGTGGGGAGCCTGCTGGGCTGCTGTCTATGGGGTCCCACAGAGTCAGACAGGACTGAAGTGACTTAGCAGCAGCAGCAGCATGCCTTTGTCTTCCCCATCCTATTAATTATAGAATTAATTACAACAACATAAATAGCCAAGGAATAGAATCAATGATTTGTTGAGCACTTAACCATGGTCCACACACTGTGCTAAGTGTTTTCTATATATTATATAATTCTCCTCACCATCCTGCGAGGTATTATCCTTACTCAAGATGAAGAAACAGAGCTTAGGTTAAGTGACTTGCCCAAGACACCTTGCTAGTAATTGGTAAAGCTCAGATCGAAACCCAGGCCCACCTGACCCACAGTGCACACTCATTATTCCTTTAATAACCACCCTAACACTATCTCTCCCAAGTGCCCAATTTCTGGTGAGCCCGAAGGAGCTAAAATTTTCACTGCAGTTCAGCTGTGTCCCAAATCCTTCCCAGGTTCAAATTTCTCCTGCAGGGAACCTTGGAGAGGAAAGAGAAAGACAAGACTGAGCTTGCCCTTTGAATGGGGCCTCTAATGCTTTTTAATATCTCTGTGAAAGCCAGCTACCCTGTACCCAGACCCTGGATACAATGCCCTGGAGAAGAGAGGTAAGTCTGTACCTCTTCTCGTGTACCAGCCACCAAGCATTAAATGTCATTGTGCAGTGTCCCAGCATTCTTTTGACACTGATTATAAGAGAACTCACAGTTTGTGGATAGGTTCCCCCTTTCCTATGAGAGTAGGCCCTCTATAAAGTGCAGCACCATGACTTTTCAAGTAATCACAAATGACTCCAAAAGCAGATTTACTATAAGTTCTTAGTGACAACAGATCTGCCCAGCAAATCTCTTCTTCATGTATCATTGACGGAAACAGTGGCCTTACAGCCCACAACAGAAAGCATCACGCGCGCTTGTGGTAACAGGGACATACATCTGATCCTTCATGAGCAACCCCTCCCTGCCTTCTTTCTTTCCCCATCAGTGGATCGACATGCTCTTGACAAGCATCTGAAATCTTTATTTCAGAAAAAAGCACGTATCCTACCAGCTCTTTGTTTTCCAAACCAAATAATTCAGTTAATTTCTTGCCTGAGTTAATTTTCAGAGCTAGAAATTTTCTCTCAGCTGCGTTGAGGTCTCTTTAAGTGCTTTTAGGGTAGGTAGAAACAAAAATGGGAATATACTTTTTGACCCGTAATCAGCATTTTGGTGGTTAAAACTATGCATATGCATTGCATGTGGTGGGGGAGAGAGTGCCTAGGGATTTCACACAGCCTTTACAAATGGAGTGTGCAGGGATTCTGATACAGTATCAACACTCTTATGCCTTTCTTTAGGGACTTTTTTTGCACTCATCCTTCATTTGAGAGGCAGTATAGCATGATGGTTATAGGCATGTGTTCTGAAATCAGGTTTCCCAGGTTTGAATTCCAGGTCCACTACTTATGAGCCGCATGACCTGTTCCAGGTAACCTAATCAGGAGAAATTGGAGAAAAGTTTCCAAAGTACTGAATAAGATGTTAACTACTGAGACTAGGGTGTGAGGCAGACAGGAAGATGAAATACATCAGAGCTATGGCCCAACACCGATTGCTTAGAGTGCAGTCTGCTGACCAGCAGCCTCAGCATTGCCTGAGACTTTGGGGACTTAATAGAAACTCAGAATCTCAGCACTCATTGTCTCCAAGACCTAGTGAATCCAAATCAATAGTTTTTCCTTGTCATTGGTTTGCAAATTAAAGCTTGAAAAGCAGGATTCTAGTTGCCCATGTAGTTTTGAACCGGAATATGCCCTCCAGTTGACTATTTTAAACTCCTAAGCCTGACAAGGGAGATCTTCTTCCCTGCCTTCTAAAATGATGAAAACCTAGTCACCAAACAATGCTTATGGAAGTTTCCCTGGCTCTGGCAATGGGCCCGAGACAAGTAGATTTCATTTCAGAATGCTGTGAATGCCTTACCTCTCTCCAGTCACACAGTGAATATATGACAACTGAAGAATTCCCAGGGGTGTCCTGTCCATACCCATTAGACCTAAAGATTAATTGTTTTCATTTGGGTACAGACAGTGAGCTGCCTATTAACCCAAACTAAATTGAGCCTGTTAAAGACACAAGCCTAGAATGCCATGGTCCCAGAAGCTGGTGAGATGACATCTGGGGACCACATAGATCAACACATGCTGCTTTGTCAAAATTAAAAAGCCCAACTGAGTCACCTCCACCTTCCTCTGTAAGAAAATGGGATGAGGGACTTTGGTGAGCTAAGCCCCAGAGAGAAAGAAAGCCTAAAGCAGCAGGGAGGCCAGCTGCTGGCCCTCTGCTGGAAGAAGGTTTCACAAATTCATCTCAAGACCAAGCTTTATTTCCTTGGGGAGTCCACCATCTCTTAATCACAAAAGCAATAAGAATTTCCAATATGTTCCTCTGCCATGCCTAATCAGTTGTTCCAGCTGCCAGTCATCAGCACGGTCTAGGGGCTTACCTAAAAGCCCTCTTCCAGCCCTGAAATCAACACTGACCCCTGAGGTGATGCCCCTGTAGGTAGCCTGTGTGTGCTGGTTTATTTGATCACAACAGTTTTGTTAATATTGCCCTGGATGCTGGAGGGTTCCGTTCTCTTCCTTAGGCTTTGATTGATAGGCCTCATTGTATGCCCATTAGTAGAGTTTGGAAAATCATTCTGTGTGTGTGTGGAAGGAAATTTTTCCTTGTGCGAATGATCTTACCCTTGCACTCTAACATAGAGATTATCTTCCCTAGGTTAAAAAAAAAAATCACTTCCCAAAGCTCAAGCATTTGTCTGTATTTGTTGTAGTGGGCTGATCTATGTGAAGTTCTCAGGTATTTGAGACATTAAGAGATCAGCACTTGCCTGGTCCATAGTGAAGTAAAAGTTGCTTAGTCATGTCCGACTTTCTGCAGCCCCATGGACTGTCCATGGAATTCTCCAGGCCAGAATAATGGAGGGAGTAGCCTTTCCCTTCTCCAGGGGATCTTCCCAACCCAGGGATCAAACCCCAGGGATCAAACCCAGGTCTCCCGCATTGCAGGCAGATTATTTACCAGCTGAGCCACAAGGGAAGCTCAAGAACACTGGAGTGGGTAGCCATTCCCTTCTTCAGGGAATCTTCCCGACCCAGGAATCGAACCGGGGTCTCCTGCATTGCAGGCAGATTCCTTACCAACTGAGCTATCAGGGAAGTCCATAGTAGGGGCTAGAAAAATTGTGTTTGAATTAATTAAATAATATTCTTACACCACAGTGAGTTAGAATCCTTGATGAATGACTTTGATAGCTGGAAATAGAAGTCTCTGATAGAAGTCTCTGTAGGATGCATTTCCTATGCCATAGTGGACATATCTGAGAAATGTGGATCTCTGAGAGAGTTCAAGGGCAATCCTACTGAAGCCATCACTACCTGACCCCAAAGTTGTGTCCATTTTATATTACGGTATGTGAGTTGGGATTTAGATGAACATTGCAAAGCCATGCTCTATAGTTCTGTTCAGTCGCTCAGTCACACCCTACTCTTTTCTACCCCATAGACTGCAGCTTGCCAGGTTTCCCTGTCCATCACCAACTCCCAGAGCTTGCTCAAACTCATGTCCAACGAGTCAGTGATGCCATCCAATCATCTCATCCTGTTGTCCCCTTCTCCTCCTGCCTGCAATCTTTCCTAGCATCAGGGTCTTTTCAAATGAGTCAGTTCATTGCATCAGGTGGCCAAAGTATTGGAGTTCCAGCTTCAGCATCAGTCCTTCCAATGAATATTCAGGAATGATTTCCTTTAGAATTGAGGTTTGATCTCCTTGCAGTCCAACACCACAGTTCAAAAGCATCAATTCTTCAGTACCCACCCAAACCCTAGCTTTGACTAGATAGACCATTGTTGGCAAAGTAATGTTTCTGCTTTTTAACATGCTAAGTTTGTTCTAGCTTTTCTTCCAAGGAGCAAGCATCTTTTAATTTCATGGCTGCAGTCACCATCTGCAGTGATTTTGGAGCCCAAGAAAAGGAAGTCTGTCACTGTTTCCATTATTTCCCCATCTGTTTGCCATGAAATGATGGGACTGGATGCCATGATCTTAGTTTTCTGAACGTTGAGTTTTAAGCCAGCTTTTTCACTCTCACTTTCATCAATAAGCACACTAGTTCCTCTTTGCTTTCTGCCATAAGGGTGGTGTCATCTGCATGTCTGAGGTTACTGATATTTCTCCCAGCAATCTTGATTCCAGCTTGTGCTTCTTCCAGCCCAACGTTTCTCATGAGGTATTCTGCATATAAGTTCAATAAGCAGGGTGACAATATACAGCCTTGATGTAATCCTTTCCCAATTTGGAACCAGTCTGTTATTCCATGTCTGGTTCTAACTGTTGCTTCTTGACCTGCAGAAAGGTTTCTCAAGAGGCAGGTAAGGTGTTCTGGTATTCATATCTCCTTAAGAATTTTGCACAGTTTATTGTGATCCACACAGTCAAGGCTTTAGTGTAGCCAATGAAGCAGAAGTAGATGTTTTTCTGAAATTCTCTTGCTTTTTCTCTGATCCAACAGATGTTGACAATTTGATCTCTGGTTCCTCTGCCTTTTCTAAATCCAGCTTGAACATCTGGAAGTTTTAGGTTCATGTACTAGTGAAGTCTGGTTTGGAGAATTTTGAACATTACTTTGCTAGCATGTGAAATGAGTGCAATTGTGCAGTAGTTTAGACACTCTTTGGCATTGCTTTTCTTTGGGATTGAAATGAAAACTGATCTTTTCCTGTCCTGTGGCCACTGCTGAGTTTTCCAGATTTGCTGGCATATTGAATGCAGAACTTTCAAAGCATTGTCTTTTAGGATTTGAAATAGCTCAAATGGAATTCCATCACCTCCACTAGTTTTGTTTGTGATGATGCTTCCTAAGGCCCACTTGACTTTGGACTCCAAGATGTCTGACACTAGGGGAGTGATCACACCATCATGGTTATCTGGGCCATTAAGATCTTTTTTGTATTTCTTGAGTTCTTTTATATATGCTTGCCACCTCTTCTTAGTATCTTCTGCTTCTATTAGGTCCATACTGTTTCTGTCCTTTATTGTGCCTGTCTTTGCATGAAGTTTTCCCTTGGTAACTCTAATTTTCTTAAAGAAATCTCTAGTCTTTTGCATTCTACTGTTTTCCTTTATTTCTTTTCATTGTTCACTTAGGAAAGCTACCTTATCTCTCCTTGCTATTCTTTAGAACTCTGCATTCAGATGGGTTTATCTTTTCTTTTCTTCTTTCCTTTCACTTCTCTTCTTTCCTTGGGTATTTATAAGGCCTCCTCAGAAAACCATTTTGCCTTTTTGCATTTCTTCTCTTGGGGGTGGTTTTGATCACTGCCTCCTATATAATGTCACAAACCTCCATCCATAGTTCTTCAGGAACTCCATCGGATCTAATCCCTTGAATCCATTTGTCACTTCTACTGTATAATCCTAAGGGAGTTGATCTAGGTCATACCTGAATGGTCTAGTGGTTTCCCCTGCTTTCTTCAATTTAAGTCTGAATTTTGCAATAAGGAGTTCATGATCTGAACCATGCACTGCTATGATGGAGTAGCCATCATAGTCAACAAAAGAGTCCAAAATGCAGTACTTGGATGCAATCTCAAAAATGACAGAATGATCTCTGTTCATTTCCAAGGCAAACCATTCAATATCACGGTAATCCAAGTCTATGCCCCAACTAGTAATGCTGAAGAAGCTGAAGTTGAATGGTTNTGGTTGCTCCCAGGGCCTTGCTTTGTACCGTAGAGCTTTCTCTTCTGCTTCTTTCCTGCCCTCTCATACCTGATTCTTATTTGCCATTTTTATTTCTGTGAGCTAGTTAATGAGTAAGCAAGTTTATAGAAACTAAGTTTAAGTTAATAGATTCTAAGATTTTTCAGTAAAATACTATGTTGTCTTTTTTAGGCGATAACAAAATTGATTCTGTGTACTAGAAAGTCTGTCATATTTATGCAGTCATTTCTTACAGTGGACTTTTTAGTGCTAAATTCTTATTTATTTCTTTGTTCCTAACAACTGTCTGGATTATCATGATCACATCTTGTTGCTTCTCATTTCTCCTCTGTGTATGTAAAAGTTAGAATTTCTGTACCAATACTTTTCTTTTGAAAGCAAAGACTACTTTAAGTGTGCATTTATTTCATTTAGAATGGTATATATTTAAATTTTTATTAATGCATTATACAGAGTATCATACTAGATTTTGAAATTATATTAACTTTATGCCATATAATCTTATTTATTTTAATAACATGGAGTAAAACCCAGCCTGAAGCAGCAAAAAGCAGAATGTAAGGTCAGCTGAGGGCTCAGTATTATTTTCTCCCCCCCCAGGTTTCTGAGATAGACTGTGCTAAAATCTTGTTGTGTGTGTACTTTCACATTTTTTTTCCTTTGTTCGACATTACTTTTATATTAAGTAATATGTGGTAGCCAAGAGAGCATGACTGAGTGTGAAACTTGTATGACTGAATAGGTAAGAATGATTTGTAATTAGCATGTAAGTATATACTTTCTGGATAGATATATAGATATATAATTTATATAGAGATATATAATCTAAGTATAGATACAGAGGTCTGTTGTATGAAATTAACATTCTAGGTGACTCCTAATATGCTCAAATGAACTCTGTTCTTTTAGTTGGTTGTCTGTGCTACTTTTTTATAACTAGTAATCATAATCCATGCTAGTCACATCATCGCAAATTACAAAACCATTAAGTTTTATATTGCTGACAGTCTTTGCCTCCTTCCCCTGCCCCATACACATCTTCTACTCTTTATTAAACAAACTTGTATTTACAAGTTAGATTTACTGTGCTGTGGAGAAGGGAGTTGTGAAATAAAATTATTCTTCTCCTTCAAGCTATTGGTACTAAGATCACACTGCTAAGTACTGTAACCTGCCCCATCTATACATCTCTGCTCCGCCAGTCCTTCACAGGCAGAAGTACCAGGAGAGGAGACTGATAAGCCACCAAGAGTGTGTTGCTTCTTTTATTCCCAAACAAATAAATACAATTAAGAAGCCAGAGAATTTTGCTTCTCCCCGCCCACATCCCCACCCAAAACAAATCTGAGATGCCAAAGATGGCTACTTAGCAATGATATAGGTTTCCTTCTAATTCAAATCCACCCCTTTCTCTCCCTCCCTAGCGATCTTCTGCTCACAGGATTCTGGTGTTGGTTGGTGGTGTGAACTCCTTCTAGCCCCAAAGTCTGTGAATTCCTCTTTTCTCTCCACAGCTTGAGGGCAGCCTGTGAGAAACACTGAGGACATGTTCCCTAAGAAAATAGCCTCTATATGGGGAATCTTGGCATGCAAGTTTTTAATAGAAGTTATGGGGACAGTGTCAGGGTTAACTTGCTCTGTTTTTTCTCAGAGCAGTGGGACACTCAGCACTCTTTTCAGACTAATTCCAGTTAAGATGATGTGCTTGGAGAATATATGTTTATCAGGCACAGAACCCTGAGTTACTGTTCTCTTCCAGCAGAGGGAAAATACATGTTCTTGATTAAGTAGGCATCCGAACCCAGCAAGTTTCTTTAAGCAGCCTCTGGCTTCTCTTCTCCATAACTTTCAAATCCTCCCTTCTTGGTTCCTATGTCATCGTCCTGCATTGTCTCATCGGACCTCAAGAAGGGGAATGCGGAGAGAAATGGGATTTCATCCCATGATTTCTTACTGCAGCAATACAAATGTAGAAACTCTACCTTGTTAACAACTACTGTGGTTCGAAATGTCCTCCCTTTGATTCATCAACGGCCCTACACAAAAAGCCCAGGAAAATTAAGTGACCTGTTTCTGTGAAATAAGTGGGTATACATATGGTGGCATCTACACACTGTCATAAAACAAAGCCCGCCTTTCTATAGCCTGCTGAAGTTTTCAACCTCCTGAGCTTTTGGAGGACAATCAAAAATACTTCACTGCTAACAGTTTCCCTGCCCATTATCGTGATGCTTCCTTTCACTGCACTGACAGAGTCCCTGCTCCTTTCTCTATCACGCTTGTGCCAGCCACCTACTGAACTGGCAAATCAAGCGTTGGTGTTTTTGTTTTTTTTTTTTCCAGGGGGAGGGAGCGTTGGAATAGAAAAGTTAACTTTATTTTGAATGCCAGCAACTATGAGAGAGAATAGACACTTGTCCAAAGGCTGACTCCCCTCTCCGCCTAACAATTTTGATAGTCTGTGGTCATTGCTCAACTTTAACATTGTTCACACAAGTACACTTCAAGGAAACGTCAATGTTAGAAAGTATAAAGTGTCATTTTAAACCTAGTGAGTCAGATCCTGCCATTTCCCTTACAATTAGAAGATCAATGGATAGTTATCATTTTATATCTCAGGTTAGTTGATAATATCACTTTATTTAAACACCTGTATGTTCTGCCTCAGAAACTACCAGTAATCTTACTGACATAGGCATGTTTGACTGCAAAAATGTCCCAAATCATGTTCCTGTTACACCTTGGGCAATGTTCTTTGCCAAACACAGAACCTACACAGATCTCTGAGTTCTGGATTTCAAACCACACTTGACCTTTGAGGTGTAATTTAATTTATACTTGACAAAATAAAATATATTGTCTAAAGAGAATAGGACTAAAGAAGCAAAATGTTTATGAGCTAAGTGTAAATGAATCAGAAGTATATGAATCAAATTTCCCCTAAAATGCAAACAGGTCTAAAAATTAGTGGAAAGGGGAGGTCTGACAAAAGAGGTGCTTTGAATTTCACCAAGCCCAGAGTATTTGAAATGCATTTTAAGAAGCTTGACAAACTCAAACTGTGACTGGATTTTCCCTTTGTTGATCTCTTTTATTCCCTTAGTATCTCAATTGAGAATTCAGTGGTTGAAAAACGGGAGAGAAAAGTCTTAAGATTTTTTTAAAAAGGCTTTTTGTCATGCTCTTATACAGTCAGAATAGGGAATTAGAATTTGGCTTTGAAGACTTTGTCTTTGCTCCTGCTATTTTACATCTCTCATGTTTCCTTTTATAATTGTTTCCTCAGGTTTGCACCTTCTGCTCCATCTCCTCACCACATTAGCCCCCGGAGAGTTCCAGCTCCTTCTTCAATAATGCAGAGAACACAGCCTCCCCACACCCAGCAGCCCTCAGGATCACACCTGAAGTCTTATCAGCCAGAAACAAGCTCTTTTCAACCAAATGGAATCCATGTCCATGGTAAGCAAGTGACTGTCAGTCTCTTGAGTTTTGAAAAGTGATTCTGTGCTGTTGCTTTTAATTAAGTGTCTTAGTTACCTGTTGCAGGTTTCAGCTGTCCTGTTATATACCACCAGGCTTTGGCTTTCATGACTTTCCTCTAAAATTTCACACTTTATCAGCATGAAATCTTGTAGCATCTTCCCTGCTTTGGCCCTAAGATGGTATGACTTAGGATACCCACAAGTGGTCAGCCCAAGGTAATGATCCATTCATTGACCCAGGGTTTTTAACATCTTGTGGATAGGTCCTAACAACAGCATCTTGTTTCTTAGACAATAAACGGTGTAAAAGGCAACAGCAGGGGTTCTTTGGCCCATGCCTGCCTCTCCTCTCACAGGTCTTTGCCCCCATTCCCATATGCCCAGATCCTCTCCATCCTTCAGGACCCAGATGAAATGACACTTCTCTCTGAAGCCTTTTCTGATCTCCTTGCTGGATGTAATCTCTCTTGGCTCTAAACTGGCTGCATATCACCTGTACTTCCTATACGACATATGCGTTCTCTCACTTGTAATTTACTTCGCTGTGAGTAAAACTTGCCTTCATTGGTAATGTGTAAACTTCTTTCTAAAGTCAGAATTTTCTGACCCATTGTTCTTCTTTTTTGAGAATTTAGCACAGTTCTTCACATGTTGTAAAGATACATTAAGTACTGGATGGATTCATGGAAGAAGAGGGAAGAAGGCAGGAGAAGTTATGATTGCTTTCAAAATGTGGTTAACCTAGAACATGCATGGAGAACTAAGTTTAGCTTAATTTCTTTTCTTTACTTGAGCCAATTTTGCCGACTCAGGCAGATATCTTAGTGAGCATCCATAGAAAGTCGGGCTGTTAAATCACACAGACTCAAAATATACATGGCCTTTTACTTCCTCGGGACAGATACACATCCTTTTTAAGCAGAAGTGATACTGTACATTTAAACTGAGAGTTTCAGCACCTGAGAAAAGCATGAGTCAGTTCTCTACCTGTCTCGTGCTGATTCCTGAGTTTGCTTTTTGATTACTTGTAATTAATGGGTGATATCCCCCCAAAATCTAAATCAGTATTCAAGCTGAGTATGGAAAAGTGTGAATACCCTCCCAGGAGGGCAGAGCAAAGCAGCACTATGGAGCTCAGTGTGGATAAGAAATCCACCGCCTCTCCCCTCTACCTGAGCGCAGTGGTCACACAAACCCCTATCCTCAACAAAACTTGGGCCTCTCGTATTATTTTTCACCTTCTTTTGTCAATAAATTTCTTCTCAAGCATTAGTTATGTGTTTACTCAACCAAGAAATAGTCCATGAGTGCCTACTATGTGTAAAGAAGTGAATGTGTGAAAAAGACAAACAGAAGACTCTGCTTTCTGAGGGGGTTCCCAACCCTGACAAGGAGCTCTTCTAATGCGGGGGAGATCCAGGTACTCTGAAGCCACCCTCCTGTGTGGACGGAAGGCAAACAACAGAAGTTCTGGCTTTGTGGAATACAGAATAGGTCATTGATTCTAAGACACACAGTTTTTACCTTCATATTTTAACACTGCTAAAATCTGAATATATCTCAGTCAGTGGCATCGTGTAATTGGCGGTGATTTTTGTTTCTGGTGCTGTATAGAATAATAGAGCATTTCACAGTCAGTGGTGTCATAGTTCCAATGAAATGCAATATCACACACTTTGATTATAACTGTGAAGCATATTTTAAAATTTCAAAAATTAACCTACTTGTAGAAAAAAAAATGGAAGGAAATTCTCCAAAACATTAACAGTTTTTTTTTTTTTTTTTTTTAAATCGTGGTGGTAGGATAATGGGTGATTTCCTGTCTTTTTTTTTTTTTTTTTTTTCCTGCTTTCTAAAGAAATTCTAAAAAAGATTTTGGAATTAGACCAATTGGAATGCAAATACTAATCTACTCGGCTGTGTGACTCTGGACAAATTATTGAGCTTGAGTTCTCTTTCATTAAATGAGGGCAGTCTTATCTATCTTCTCTCATCAGTTGTTATGAGGATTCAACAAGGAAAGCACTTGGTACAGCGTAGGAGCTTAATTAATTAATGTTCTTCCTTCTACTCCTTTTTCTTTATCAGACTATTTGAGAATAGGAATAATGTTTATAGCCTTAGGGTAAGCATAATACTTGATCCAGAGTAGACATTTAGTAAGTATTTACTGGAAAAGGGATTGACACTCTCTCATTCACCAAACAAATAATGAAACAAGATACAAATAATGGATTTACCCTCTCATTTTGTCCTGCCTCTTAGCAAAAGACTCGTCTGCCCTATTTCTCATTTTTAGTTGAATAATGAATTTTCACAAGTTTAGTTGAAACTTGAAATTGTGGGGGTTTTTTTCACCTTGTTAAAAATTCCCATGACTAATAAGAAACTGCTAATAGTGTTACAAATCCTCCCTAGTTGGTCCCCAACAAAAGTCCTTCTGCCGCATGTTGTTCGAGTTGATAGAACAAGACTGAGTTCATTTCAGAAGCAAAGGAAAGCTTCATTTTTTGATAAAAGAATGGAGAGGCCCCAACTCCTGCTCTATAGCATGGGCTTTCCCAGAAAGGCCATAAACTGGGCTTCTTTATAGGATTTTTTCCTACAGAAGGGTGGGAGGAGTTCTTGCAGGTCCGGTGCAGCATTTCTGCAAAAGGCATGCCATCCTCATCTTGAATTGCAGTGCCGTGCTCAGTGCTTCTGCATGCCAAGCTGAAGTGTCTGGCACAGCAATTCTGCACTGGGAGCTCTAATCCAACATGTTAAGTGCAAGGCCGCTATAGGCAAGTGAAACCAAACACAAAAGAAGAGATGATACCTTATCTTCTCACCTAGGTTGTGTCCTGTTTTTCCTGGGAACCGCACTGGACTTTGCCGATGACAATAGCAGCTCTAAAATAAATACATACAACAAGCCTTTCTGGAAGAGATCAAGATATAGTTATGCAGACCGGGGAGATCATGACTCTTGCGGGAATGTGGTCAAGTGGCTGCAGTGAAGAACTAGCGAAGGAAGTAGTCATGGATTAGCTGCTGGGCCTCTGCTAGGACTTAAGAGTAGGGACCCAGATGTGTACTTACTTCCTCTGCCAAGCTTTTTTTCTTTTCCCTGAAAGTATTTTTCTAACACTTTCTTGGCATGACCATTTCTTATCAACTACTCCTTAGGATAAGGGCCAAACTGATCTAATATTTTTCAAGTGGGTGATTCAGTGCTAGGGGTGAGGGGAGCAAAGGTCCTCTAAATGAGTTGCTGTTACTGACTGTGCCTTTCAGCTTTGGTCACACTAGTTTGCTTGATGGTATTATATAGGACCTTGGTAAGAAGGAACTTCATCCCTGATAAAACTAGATTTTTAAAGCCCCGAGCAGTGTCAGGGTTGCTAACATGATAGCTGCAGTGAATATTTGTTCTTTCTTTCAAGAAGTTCGTGGCTTTAATGAACATTGTCATCGCCATCCTCTCTGTGCTCCCTGCGGTAGGTGGAGGTCAGAGAAAAATGTCATCACTGTATTTTTCGATATGGGAACTGAGACATGGAAGAGTATTAAATGTCTAGGCATTGCTGCCTTGGCAAAGTACATGGGCATCATGAACAAGAAATCCACATTTCCAAGCCACTTTCTTAGTCTACCTAAGTCAAAAGCACATCAAAATAAATGTGATTTGTGTATATATCCATGAAATATACCCTTGTATGTGGATGTTGTTGCATTACATAGAGCCGTGAAAGGTTATTATTCAGAGGGGCTTTGGTCTAATAGATGAAGAAAATGTGGTCCACTGAGTTTTATTCATGCCATGCTAATTGCTAAGAGCTTAGATGTTGTGTGCTCTATGTACATATTTATTAAGAGGTATTTTGTAAAAGGCATACTGTGAAAAGGTTAATAGCACTGCATTTTCAAGTTCCCTTAACTAGTGGGTGACCCAGGACCAGAACTCAGTTTTGTTGATTCTGCATCTATTTCATCCATTCGTATGGTCTTCATTAGTAAGGTGGATATGGTGTCATTTCTTTTAATATTTGAATGCTGATAGCATTTGCAGGTCTCTGTTTAGAAGGCATCTCCAAGGTAACTTCCTAATACATTTTAGTCTTTTATTTAAGATGTAAACATAAGGACAACTCTTTTCAATCATGTAAGCTTATTCTTCAGTCTTTTCTTTCTCTTTAGGACTATTCTCTTGCCCGGGCAAGCTTCAGCATTTTGCCTGGATTAGTTGCCTGAGAGTTGATATTTGTACATTGTGTTATGTTACTAATGAATAATTTCTTTTTAAATGTCCTACTCACTCCAGGCTGTTAGAATGCCATGGGAATTCCTAGAACAGTATTTTAACAACCTTCCTCCTTCTGGACCCATCAAGGAGAGGCCAAGTTCAATTCAACAAGTATTTATTGATCATCCACTTTTGCCAGGCAAACATGAATGCTGTTTAATCAGTGCAATGTGATACATGTGATATCAGAAGGTATCAGAGGCTTCCAGTTTATTCAGAGGAAAATATCAGAGAAAGGGTTCTGGAGGTGACCTTGACTAGGGATTTGAAGATGAATAGATCTTTGGGGAAGCCAAGTGACAAGCAGTATTCCAGGCAAGGGGAAGCAGAATACACAGGCAAGAACACAAATGGCAGCATGGTATATGCCTAGAGAGACGAGCCTAAGGCAGTTTGTGTGTGACTGGAATATACAGCTCAGCCATGGAATATAGGGAGAGGAGGCTGAGGAGCCCGCAAGGCCAGCTTATAAAGGGATATGGGGCCACACTAAGTGTTATGCTGCCAAGTAAAGAAGCCAGTGTGTTATTTAGGAAACTCAACTAGGGCACTGTGTAGAGAATGAAATGGGTGGGGTAGGAGCATGACATCCTAACTCTAGGGATTAGGTTGGACTACCCGCCAAGAACACCAGAACAACAGTGACTTGCGTAAATGGTCTAGTTCATCCTCTGGGCGAACTGCTAAAAAGGGAAATGATGTCAGAATAATGTGGAATTCTGTTTGTTCACACACCATCTTTCCTAGGCAAGAGGAGCTGAGATACAAGAAGGAAATGAAGAAGCCCTCAGCCTATCTGATGCACAGGCAGGATCCTTTCTTTTCTATTTTAATAGAATTTGAAAGGTGGACGATCCCAAAGCTGTCTCCCCAGAAAGGTACACACCAGGCCTGCCCAGCCTTCAGCTGATGACAGATCACAGTTCTTCCAAAGTACTGGTTCTGTCACCTAGTATCTCAGTTCCTGCAAGCCGTCACTTCAAGTCAACATTTTTGTGCATTTTTAATAACCACCATAGAGCCTCTAGCCACATTGAACTGGCTGCCCAGATCTTCTCTTATCATTTTCTTATTTCTGCAATTAGTAGGTTTCACAGATTTTGAGTGGTCTGTCCAATCCTAGTTTTCCCAGAGAGTCTGTTATTTGTAATATATGTTTGTACAAAGACCTTCTCATGACTTGTTTATCATGTTATAGCAGCCTACCGAGTGTATCCTTTCTCATGTGACAAGACATCTAAAAGTAACAGTACAGGGAGGAGAAGCAACTCAGCGGAGCCAACAGTGTGCCGGCCCCCTCCAGCTTTCTGTTTTGCTGTCTTTAACAGTGACTGCCACCCTCCACTGTGACCTCCATATTGGTCACAATATGGATGCTGTTGTTCTCCATTTCTTGTCTCAGTTTCAGGCAAAAATAAGGGGAAAGAGTGAAGGACAGGTGCACCTCAAGCTTAACCCCATGGCTATCCTCACATGCAAGGGAGTCTGGGAAGACAGATATTTTACTGCATTGCCACACTTGACAAAATTGAGGTTCTGTTGATAATTTATTGGATAGACAGACTGCAAGATGTGCCAAAAATTCTCCGGAACCATCTTCTTTTTTTTAGTTGAAGAATAACTGCTTAACAATGCTGTGTTGACTTTTGCCATACAATAATGCGAGTCAGTCATACATAGTGTATGCTAAGTCATTTCAGTTGTGTCTGATTCTTTTGCAACCCCGTGGACTGCAGCCTGCCAGGCTCCTTTGTCCATGGGATTCTCCAGGCAAGAATACTGGAGTGGGTTGCCAGACCCTCCTCCAGGGGATCTTCCCAACCCTTGTCTCCTGCAACTGTATATACAGCTCGGGCTTCCCCAGCAGCTCAGCTGGTAGAGAATCCACCTGCAATGCAGGAGACCCCAATTTGTTTCCTGGCTTGGGAAGATCCCCTGAAAAAGGATAGGCCACCCACTGTAGTATTCTTGGGCTTCTTTGGTGGCTCAAATGATAAAGAATTTGCCTGCACTGTGGGAGACCTGGGTTTGATCCCTGGGTTGGGAGGATCCCCTGGAGGAGGGCATGGCAACCCACTCCAGTATTCTTGCCTGGAGAATCGTTATGGACAGAGGAGGCTGGCGAGCTGCAGTCGGGAGGTCCCAAAGAGTCGGACATAACTAAGTGACTAAGCACAGCTCAGCACAGCATGTACCTCTCCCCTTCCCATTAAGCCTCCCTCCCTGCTTTGGAACAAATCTAATCTGTAAAACGGAACAATCCCACAGATTGATTCACATTGATTGCATCTTGGAAATCAGTGATAGAGACTAGAGGCCTCTTCTGAGGGTTCTGCCTTGTTTTCTGCCCCTCTTCCTTATTCCCTTAGGTTTCTATACTTCCCACTACTTGCTGTCATTTCACCCCTTTGGAGTTGCCAGTTTCGAACACAAAGATTTCCGTCTTCCATGATCCAGTCATTAGATTTCATTAGGAAATAACCATGAAGCTGTCTCCTCAGCCTAAGCTGTTTGATGTCAGGGTGACAGCAGGGAGAAGTAGGAGCCGTCTCTGGTGGTCCATAAGCTTGTCTTCTCATGATTTAAGGTGTACCCTGCCTGCAGACCCCAAAGAAGCAAGCCAGTCAGCTCCCAGACACTAGTGGCATTTCTGCACCTCACAGTGGAAAACAAAACATTTCCAGACACCAGCAGGCCTCCAAAAACAAAACACGCTGTCAATGGCTTATCCTACCAAACAGCCCCACCATCTTTCAAACTGAGGAAACCTCAGTGCATTGACACTTAAATGAAATGGAGTGGCAGGTACAAGCTGAACTTCTTCCTCTGTGTTGGCTGTTTACTTAACAATGATTGTGCAATGGTACTTTCCGGAAGAGTCCTATGGGTTACGGCTATGAATGATCTCATTTCTGGAGGTTTATGGTGTTAAATGTTTAAAGCTTTTTTTTTTTTTTTAAGGCAAATTGTAGAGACAATAAACATACTTCCCTCTCACAGGAAACTTAGTCACATCTGCATATGTGAGATTGTGAAATAACAAAGCAGTAAGTCTAGAAATTGTATTGCTTAGAACGTAAGCATCTGTCTCAATTTCCCCTTGAAATCTCAGGAAGACAAATAAGACTGATAAATCAACGTGGATAAGTCTTCACTGAGAAAGCTGTGACATATTCACAAGGAGAATAAGCCAGTAGGTGTACTACATGTTATTCTGATCAGCAGCAGTCATAATAATCAGGGATAATTTTTGGTATCAGCCATGATGTTAGTAATGCTTATATAGTACTAGGGATTGATGGTTAAATCCAGGGAAATTCTTAATTGCTCTTATATACTTAATTACTACAAAATTATCCCGAGAGCAGTTTTATATAGCTACTACGTGATAAATTCTGACAGTGTGCTAATTCTATAAAACAAAAGTTGAAATTAAGTGTTTATGAGTACAGTCAGAATTTCAGCATATTGGGTTTTATGACAGGTGTGTAAAACAGTCGTCTTAATCAGAGGAGCCATTTGATTGATTATAGAAAACTAAACTATGAATAATCTACATATTTAATTAAGCATGTGCACATACAAGCACACTCAATCATGGATTAGACCTATATCAATAAGGATAATAGAGGACTGAATCAAGTAATCAGCACTAAATTCTAAGTTTCCTGAAGACAGGAATTATATCTCCTCACAATGCTTGGCACGTGGTAATACTTAATAAGTTTATTGAATAAACATGAATTAGCAAAAAGGGGAGGAGTGAGAGAGAAATTTTGCCCAGGATTTCTTAAACTGGTTGTTGGAGCAAGCCATTGGCAAAATGGTGACTTGGAATCAAATTTTCAAGGCCCTTCTTTTCTCTGGGTGCTTCCTCTTATTTTCCTGTCTGTCTCTTTAGATATCCAGTGCTTACCAACTGCCTGAGACTTCTCCCTAGAGAAAATAGAATGGTCTAATGATTCACTTATGCATTAAGGGAAATTTAATTCAGTGCTCTTTCTCATGAGTATTTTGCACATTTGGTACTGAGTGTCAAGCAGTGAAATTCTGAGCAGTGGCAGCCCTGTGGAAAAAAGATTTTGAAGCATCCGCAGGGCCCTTAGGGGCAAGTCCCTTGTTTTAAAAAGCATTTTTCAGTTTTCAAAGCATTCCTCTCCTCTAGCTTACATACCCCAAATTTGGTCATATTATCTCAGAAGAGGAGATTTACAGAAGGGGAAATTGTGACTTGCCCAAGGTAATACAGGAAGAGAAACAGTGAGCTTTAGAAAAAAGCTGTTTAAGAGTTTGTATAAAAAGTCTCTGGAGTCAGGCAGATCTGAACTAGAATCTTATGAGCAAGTCATATAATGTCCTGAATCTAATTTTCATGTTTTATTTTTATTAAGATAGATTTAGTGTACAATATTGTATTTTTCTCCTGCAGAGAAGCTCTATACAGTCAGCAAAAACAAGACTAAGAGCTGACTGTGGCTCAGATCATGAACTCCTTATTGCCAAATTCAGACTTAAATTGAAGAAAGTAGGGAAAACCACTAGGCCATTCAGGTATGACCTAAATCAAATCCCTTAGGATTATACAGTGGAAGTGACAAATAGATTCAAGGGACTAGATCTGATAGATAGAGTGCCTGATGAACTATTGTCAGAGGTTTGTAACGGTGTACAGGAGGCAATGATCAAAACCATCCCCAAGAAAAAGAAACACAAAAAGGCAAAATGGTTGTCTGAGGAAGCCATACAAATAACTGAGAAAAGAAGAGAAACGAAAGGCAAAGAGGAAAAGGAAAGACATACCCATATGAATGCAAAGTTCCAAACAATAGCAAGGAGAGATAGGAAAGCCATCCTAAGTGAACAATGCAAAGAAATAGAGGAAAACAATAGAATGGGAAAGACTAAAGATCTCTTCAGAAAATTAGAGATAGCAAGGAAACATTTCATGCAAAGATAGCCACAATAAAGGACAGAAGCAGTGTGGACCTAACAAGCAGAAAATAAGAAGAGGTGGCAAGAATAATACAAAAAAATATTTTTATAACCCAGACAACCTAGATGGTGTAGTCACTCATCTAAAGCCAGACTTCCTGAAGCATGAAGTCAAGTGGGCTTTATAAAGCATCACTACAAACAAAGCTAGTGGAGGTGAGGGAATTCTAGTTGAGCTATTTCAAATCCTGAAAGATGATGCTGTGAAAGTGCTGCACTCATTATGCCAGCAAATTTGGAAAACTCAGCAGTGGCTATAGGACTGGAAAAGATCAGTTTTCGTTCCAATACCAAAAAATGCAACGCCAAAGAATGTTCAAACTGCCACACAATTGCACTCATCTCACACACTAGCAAAGTAATGCTCAAAATTCTCCAAGCCAGGCTTCAACAGTACGTGAACAGAGAACTTCCAGATGTTCAAGCTGGATTTAGAAAAGGCAGAAGAATCAGAAATCAAATTGCCAACATCCATTGACAATGGATGTTGAAAAAGAACATAGAAAAAGCAAGAGAATTCCAGAAAAACATCTACTTTTGCTTCATTGACTACACCAAAGGTTTTGACTCTGTGGATCACAGCAAACTGTGGAAAATTCTTAAAGAGATGAGAATACCAGACCACCTTACCTGCCTCCTGAGAAACCTGTCTGCAGGTCAAGAAACAACAGTTAGAACCAGACATGGAAGAATGGACTGGTTTGAAACTGGGAAAGGAGTATGTCAAGGCTGTATATTGTCTCCCTGCTTATTTAACTTACAGGCAGAGTATATCATGCAAAATGACGGACTGGATGCAGCACAAGTGGGAATCAGGAAAGCAAGAGAAGTATCAATAACCTCAGATACAAATGACATCACTCTTATGGCAGAAAGTGAAGAGGAGCTAAAGAGCCTCTTGAAGAAGGTGAAAGAGGAGAGTGAAAAAGCTGGCTTAAAACTCACCATTCAGAAAACTAAGATCATGGCATCTGGTCCCGTTACTTCGTGGCTATAGATGGGGAAACAATGGAAACAGTGACAGACTTTATTTTCTTGGGCTCCAAAATCACTGCAGATGGTGACTGCAGCCATGACATTAAAAGACACTTGCTTCTTGGAAGAAAAGCTATGATCAATCTAGACAGCATATTAAAAAGTAAAGACATTACTGACAAAGGTCCATCTAGTCAAAGCTATGGTTTTTCCAGTAGTCATGTATGGATGTAAGAGTTGGACCATGAAGAAGGCTGAGCGCCGAAGAATTAATGCTTTTGAACTGTGCTGTTGGAGAAGACACTTGAGAGTCCTTTGAACTGCAAGGCGATCGCACCAGTCAATCTTAAAGGAAATCAATCCTGAATATACCCTGCAAGGATTGATGCTGAAGCTGAAGCTCCAATACTTTGACCACCTGATGCAAAAAACTGACTCATTTGAAAAGACCCTGATGCTGGGAATGATTGGAGGCAGGAGGTAAAGGGGATGACAGAGGATGAGATGGTTGGATGACATCACCAACTAAACAGACATGAGTGTGAGCAAAGGTGAAGGACAGGGAACCCTGGTGAGCTGCAGTCCATGGGGTTACAAAGAGTCAGACATCTGAAAAACAATATTATGTCAGTTTCAGGTGTGATGAAATCTGACATTTACATACATTATGAAATGATCATCACAAGTCTGGTAACCATCTGTCCCCCTACAGTATTATTGACCTTATTCCTTATGCTCTAGCTTTTTGTATAACTGGAATTTGTGCCTCTGAGTCTCTTTACCTATTTCACCTACCACCCTCCCCTCTACAGACTATCCATTTTATCTCTCTCTCTCTGAGTCTGTGTTATTTTGTTTTGATTCTTTTTTTAAAAAAATTCTGAATATAATATGAGGATAGTGGTATTTCTCTTTTAGAGTTGGTATAAGATTGAGAGAAAATGCCTGGTCCTTAGTATATGTTCAGTTAATTAGAGCTTTTGTTACTGTTGTCATTTTTCTACCATGCACCAGATTCTGGGTATGCTGGTTACTTCCACTTATATTGTTTGATCCTCACCATAACATTAATAAAAATATAAATATAATCTAGCCTCCCAGGTGAGCCTTTGCCCCCAGTCACATACCTAGTGAGTATCAGAGCTGGTGTTATAAACACAACCTGGCTCCAGAGCCCACACTTTCCTTCATGATGGTGCTTGTAGATACAGTACTGTGGGAGTTTTTAGTTATGTGGGAGTTATTTTGGGGGGTGAAATTTAAATGTGAGCCATTAAAGATGAGGTTAGAGAACTAAAGTTATTGCTAAAAATATAGGTACAATGATTCATGCGACAAAGTGATTCCCCATCAGCCACTTGTGCTGAGTCTTTGCCTGCTGATTGCTGAAAATGTCTGCCTTTTCCTTCCCGCTCTGTCGGGTGGCATGGCATGCTTACATTGCCCTTTCCCATTAGTCTGCATAACATTCCTATAAAGAAGGCATTGTTTATTCCCATTTTACAGCTGAGGAATCTAAATCACTAAAACGTTAAGTAACTTGCCCATGATTTCTTAATCTCGGAATGATGGAGTTGGAAACTACATCCAGGACCATCTGGCAGCAGAGTCTGTGCTTTTACCCCTGGATTAAGAGCTATCACAGTCCCTAAAAGGAAGGGAGTGCTGGCTCTCTGACTGCCCCAGTGGTGTTACCCCACAGGTGTGTGTATGTGTCTGTGTGTGTGCACGTGCACATATGTGTGCATTCTCTCATGCGCCATGTTTGCTCAAGTACACATGTGCTGGGGGAAACTGCTTGGAAGCCTGCTTACTAAATCAACAAGCCAGGTTTACTGGACTCTTAGCACTTTTCTTAAATGCAGTTTTTAAATTAGAAAAAAAAAATGGCCTTTTCATTTTTCAAAGGTGCTTAGGGTCCTTAGGTTTATGAAGAGCTTAATTTGCTTCCCAGGCTATGTTCATCTTAACCACTGCTCAAAGGGAATGACTGTTAAGATTGGTGAGTATTCTTTTTAGACCTTTAAGAATACTTCTGAAAATGCATGTGTATGTGCATGACATCTGCCCTGTTATAAAATGGCCTCATAATAAGCATTTTATTTTATGACTTTTTTTTAACTTAACAAAATATATGCTTTTGCTTTCTGGGTCTATGTATGTAGATCAACTCCTTTTTAAGAATACTGGAGTGGGTTGCCATTTCCTTCTCCATTTTAATTATACAGTACTTAACAAAAACTTATCATCATTTTTTCATCATCCCACTGTTGAAAGATTTATTTTTTTCACTTGTTGTTTTTATTAACAGTGCTGTGTTAAATCTCCTGGTGAATATTGTGTTTACACAAGCACTCTCACACACATGCATATCTTTCTGCCTACATTCTTTAGGGAATATTTCTAAAAGAAAAATCGCTGGGTTAATGGTTATATACATTTTAAAGCTGGATAGGTACTGCCATGTATTCCTTCACAAAGTCTATACCAATTTAGACTCAACAACAGTGCATTAGAGCACTCATTTCCCCACCCTAGATATTGCCAGTCAGTTTGCTGCTGCTGCTGCTAAGTTGCTTCAGTCATGTCTGACTCTGTGCGACCCCATAGACGGGAGCCCACCAGGCTCCTCTGTCCCTGGGACTCTCCAGGCAAGAACACCGGAGTGGGTTGCCATTTCCTTCTCCAATGCATGAAAGTGAAGTCGCTCAGTTGAGTCCAACTCTTAGCGACCCCATGGGCTACAGCCTACCAGGCTCCTCCGTCCATGGGATTTTCCAGGCAAGAGTACTGGAGTGGGGTGCCAATGCCTTCTCCAGCCAGTTAGTTTAATCCTTGCCAATTTGTACAGCAAAGTTGTTTTGATTCTTCCTTTGGTTAGTAATATGATTGAGCATGTTTTAATATTTTTATTGAGCTCTAAAAGTGATTTACTTATAATAGGAATTAAGTAACAGGCACTACTACTTAAGTAGTTATATTATTTATTAAGTAGTTCACTTGCTCTTTCACTTGCCAGTCAGGTTGTGTCACTGGCAGTAGGACAGTTTGTTTTCTCAATTGGAACTCAAAAATTTACTGAAGAGAAGGAAAACATCCAGAAAATTTGTTTCATTGATTATAGTGACTACTCTGTCAGTTAGCTTAAAAACTATAGAAAAATGTTTAATGAGAATTATTATAGATTTAGTGCTTTTTAAAATTCTTTGGGAGAAGCAGTGACATTTTTTCCAGAAGCAAATGTTTTGTCTTGTATCTGAAACTCATAAAGTTTAGCCTCTAATGAACTGAATTCTTAAAATCACATTAAATGTTTTCTTATAACTCTATTTTAGGGGCTGCTCAGTTGAAGTCTTCAGGTCTGAACATATTCATGGCAATCCATGTCCTGTAATTCTTGTGTTTTAATTGGAATTTTCCTTGTAAATATGATAAGCAACTCATGGTTTAGAAGGAAGAATGTGAATGACTTTGGTTGGAGTTTCCTTAAAGGGAAAAACCCCACACACATCAGAAACATCTGTGTTACTGGTAACACAGCCACTGTGTTAATAAAACAGAGCAACAATACAACACTAGAATTGGTTTGATCTGTGCCCATTCAGATAATCTGGGCTCAGACCATGTTGCTCAGACCAGGCCTGCGGGCTGGTGGTAGAAGCTATGGGTGAAAATGGCCTCACTTCTTGGAACCAGGTGGATTTGTCTAACTTGATGCCCTCTTGCTGCCACCCATCTGACAGGGGGCTAGGGGACCAGACGATTGCTCCACTGGCTCAGAATTTCTGGATGATTTACTTACAATTGTGAGTTCTTTTTCATTGCAGAATTTGTTTGCTTTCTAACCAGATTGTTCTGACTAAGCTCTCTATTTAGTTCTATTGCAAAGTCTTTGAGAACTAGACCTTAAAGATGCAAGTTTATAAAGTAAATAAATTCAGGCCTTTTTCTAGGTCATTTAAGTATAACAACCAGCTACTCCTCTCTTAATACATTCCTCCACAAACCCAATCTCATATCACACATCCCAAAGCAAAGCTTCAGATTCTTCAATTCTGTCCTTAGTATGGCATAATGATTCCAACGATTGAAATCATCCAAATATTTACCCCAAGGTTGTTTGTGTCTGTGGTTCTGGGCTGATGTAGTGCTTTTATCAATACCATTGAGGTCAGTGATAGTACCTACATTTATGTTGCAATGTATGTTTTATAAATTACTCTTAGGTACAAAATCATTTTCAGTGCCTAGAAACTCAAAAGACCAGCTCAATAAAATGCTTTTTGGATGAACACCTAAATCCTCATTATAACTTTATGAACAGAGTAAAAGATATGTTTCTGCTCCTATTTAGAAATGAAATTCATATTAGTTGACTGAGTTCCTTGACCTTGGGATGGTTTTCTAAGAGAGTGCAAAGTGTTCTGTGGAGGACTTGAGTCGCTTGATTCTCCTGCCCACTCTAGTGTTTCTCCTCCTGCTATACAGCAGAAAATGGTGGCTTAGAGCAGCAAAATTCTCCAGGTCACCTTGATAGAGCCAGTTGTATTTCTATCATTTTTGTTTCTCCCTCAATGAAAAGAAAAATTTCAGTGTTAGAAAGGGAAATGAAGTGAGGTCACTCAGTCATGTCTGACTCTTTGCAACTCCATGGATGGCAGCCTACCAGCCTCCTTAGTCCATGGAATTTTCCAGGCAAGAGTACTGGAGTGGGTTGCCATTTCCTTCTCCATTAGAAAGGAAAGTATCTTTATTTTTTTCTGAAACTCCTGATAGGCTATTGTGTACAGATTCACAGATCAAAATCTTTGAGCTCAGCCATGGTTCCTCTTACCATCAGTATCTTCAGCAAAGGCTCTGCTTGTAGGATCATTCACTCATACACTTATTCTCAAACATTCAGCTTCTGTTATGTGCCGGGTCCTGTTCGGTGTGTTAAGGCTACATCAATAGAGAAAATGGACAAAAATCCCTGCCTGCCCAGAGCTCATACCTAAGGGATGATTCTTAGCAAGCAAAGCCTTTGAACTCAACCATGAGAAAATATTCCTCATGACCCATATGTAGGCAAGAAATCATGTCATCTATTTAATCCCTCTAGCACTTGGCACAACTGAGATGCCTATATACTTAAAAATTAAGAGTTTGGTATTCAGTAGGATGAGAGTAAGCAGGAAAGGAAAGACCCTGCAGACTAGACATACTCATTGGAGTGTGACCCCCCAGGTGGCAGTGAGAAGACTATCCAGCTGGAGGGGTGGAGCAGAGGATGGCAGATCATAAATTTGGTTATTCACATTAGTAGTCAGTGTCCAAAAGGTCCGACAAGATGAAAAGGCAAATATCCTTGTGGCCAGATGGAAGGAAGTGACAGGAATTTAGGGATACAGTTTTACAAATGCAAAGCCTTCTCTGCCTGTCAAGCCCACCTACATAGATTTCTTTTCCTTCAAGTCCAGACTTCATCTCAATGTAATATTCTAGACAGTAGCTTTTGGGGCAGCTTAACAGTGCATAACAGGGACTTAGCTGTGAGGCAGAAGTTCAGTAGGAGAAACAAGCAAGCTATGGATACAAGTGTGAGATGGTCCCACCTATAGAGATTAGGATCCTGGAAAACTGTAGTCATAAAACTTGGATTCGGAGAAATAAGAAATCACCTAGTTAGTGGAACGGATATAATGTGGGAGCTTGGTTACAGCTAGACATCAGAAGTCTAGGCCACAAGATCAGTGTGGGACCATCAGTAAGACCACGACTTCTGAGTCACTCAAATGAGGTCTCATGATTTCACCTTGCCCAAGAACTTACATGTGAGAGAATGGCACTGGGGTGGGGACAAAGGTCATCTTGATCCATCTGTAGTTCAGATGGATCACTTTGGGACAGCCATTATCACTTCATCCCCTAGAGCCCCTGGTATCCAGCAGAAGGGGCTGGGGGTCAGCCTAGGGGGAAAAGATGCCCACTGGAAGAGCTCTTCTTCTGCATTCCAAATGAAATCAGAGCTGTTCTGTTTTTTCCTATTGATATTTCATTTGGAAAACTTTCCAAAGATTGAAAATCATCTAAAGATGTTCTTAGGGCCTAGCTTACTATAGAGCCCAGATGGAGCCGATGCTGTGGCTTTCAGTTTAAGAATCACAGGCCTAGACCCTAAGTGTAGGACTCAGTGCCCCCTCACCATGGTTCCCAATGAGAGATAATCCAAAGGAAGCAATTGGCCAGTGCCTAAGGAAATACTTTCCATCTTCTTTGTCCCTCTACCTTCTGGGGAAAGTCCTGTAAATGTAGGACAACCTAAATGCTGTAGAGAGCCACGATGGCTCTCAGGGGAGGCTGCAGCATTTCATGTTAATGTCCCTTTTAATCTCCATCTGGAATCCTCTTCTCTGCCAGACCTTTCTTCCAGCAAAGCTTGCTTGGAAGGACAAGGGAAGATACAATTAAATCTTCATTCTTTGCCATACTTTCCTTGTTCTGTTTTAGACTCAACTACTCCTGAGTCAGAGGGTTGCTTGTGAACTTTATGCAACATAGCTTGACTCAGTTGAGGGCAAATTTACCTTTGTACTCAGAGAAGGTAGGATGATAAGTAACACCAAGCTTATAATGAGACAGAATGAGCTGGAATTTTCCGTGTGTTTTACTGTTTGCAAAATAGTCCCACACTTACTATTTCATTTGACCCTTGTAGTCGCCTAGGAGGGATATATACACTGGTAACAGAGTGACCCTCTCTCACAGAGAAATTCCCAACTCATTCTTTTCAAACTTGACCAGTGACCAAAGTGTTTACTTCATATACTCACCAGAACAGGGTGTCCTGGTCCTCCAATCTTCATTCTGAGCTTCAGATGTGTCCTGAATTGTTGAGTCATTAGACAGATGATGGAGTACAACTGGGCACTGAATCTCTTTCCATTTATTCCCTGTCCTTCTTCCCTTCCCTACTGTGAGAACTATGCTGCCACAATAGTATTATTTTCTCCCTTCAATCTGTAGGGACTCAAAGACTCAGAGAGGCTATGTTTCCCTCAAGGCCACATAGCCAATAAATGGCAAAGCTGGCTTTCATATTCATCTTAAGAATCTTCAGATCTTCTGGTTTGGAGAGTTTCTGTTTATTTGCCATATGTGCATTGTCACCATCAGGATTTACTGAACCATTTTACTGTAACTGTATATATAAACACATGGCAATTACTGAAACACATTGCAATTAGTTTATTTTGGCAACTTATCATTTTGAGAATTTGGAAGCCATAGGCCACCACACATTAGGGTTTTGGTTGGTTTGAAGATATTTAAATGAAAGTCGGTTACATCTTTTAACCAAGAAGGTTTTATGCATGCCTTTCTTCTCACTCTGCTTTCTCCCATTTCCTTTCTGTTCCTTTCAGCAACATGTTCTGCCCACTCTCATCCCCTTATTTGAACCTTTGCAGAATCAATAGCAGACCATCTTCCTCTTCCCCCGTACCCCAAGTATACAACTCAGAGGGCAAGAGTGTGGTTGGCTCACAGTAATACGCTCTGTTAGCAGCTTGCTGCAAACCAGGTGAGGTGCTATGAGGATCAGGAGCAGAAGAGAGCACCGGTGTGCAGAAGCATCTCCCTGTGGCCTGCGGGCTGGTGGTAGAAGCTATGGGTGAAAATGGCCCCACTTCTTGGAACCAGGTGGATTTGTCTAACTTGATGCCCTCTTGCTGCCACCCATCTGACAGGGGGCTAGGGGACCAGATGATTGCTCCACTGGTCAGCTTTCCAACCACTGTAACCTCGTTCCTTCAATAGGAATGTGCCCAAATGGAATGTTAAGGGTTATTATTTCCATTATTTTCCTTCTCCTAAGTACAGTAGTTGCTTAAATGTCAGTCTTAAATAGCTCAAGTGCTTTTGCAAGCTGGTTTAGTTTGCAGCCCGAAGAAAAATCTGTCTTCCTAACACAGTCTGTGAGCTGTTCCTATAGCTTCCCCATTTATAGACTCTGTATTAAAATGAAGAGTCAGTTTCTCCATCATTCCCAGGGGGAAGCTTCAGAGAGTTCTGACTACATGAAGACCTGGCTGAGGTTGTTGGCCAAGAGCAGGGACCAAGGTGAAAAATGGCAACTGGACTATGGGGCTTCATTTTTAAGAGAAGCATCATTTTATACCTAAGGGTGGTGGGCTATGTGAGAAAAATTGTTTAAGAATTACATGTGCATTACACAGAATCTATAAATACTTCTAAGCTTATTTCATGGTGAGATAATTGCTACTATTTATTGAGGGCCTACTACATGCTGGGGAATGCACCGGATGCTTTTATAAATGTTCTCATGTATAATGTTTTCTGCAACCCTATAAAATAGATATTATTTTAAATGAAAATAAGGCTCAAGAAGGAAAATAATTTATGCAAAGACACATAGTTGGTTAATGGGTTATCCAGGTTTTGAAACCAAATCTAAGTTGTTCATGTAATGGATAGAAATAAAATAGTGACTAAATCAGGAAACTAGCCAAAAGAAATTTCTGTCTGTTTCTACTCTTAAGGGTTTTTTAAATTTTTTAGTGTTTAGATAATTTAATCAATTTTGCTAATGAATTCAATTCTTTCTCCCTAATGAAAATGTTTGTACTCTATGAAATGTTGACCCAAGTAACTTTGCCAGTGATCTAGCAGTGAGGGACCTCAACAAAAATAGCCAGATTTTATTTAAACTGATTTGTCTGTAAGCTTAAACCGTGTTATCTATATGAACTATGTTACCAAACAGATTAGAATTTGAGTCCTTGTTCTGAAACTTGGTAGCTATGAGGATTTGGATAAGTTATTTGAACTTTTGTGTTTCCTTGTCTATAAACTGTGGGCAGTACTACATAATTCAAAAGTTATTATAAGTAAAAAAAGATTGAAGTGTTTCCATTTGCAGCAACATGGATGAATCTAGAGAATATTATACTTAGTGAAGTAAGTCAGGCAGAGAAAGATGTATTATATGATATCACTTAATTGTAGAATCTAAAAAATAATACAAATTCACTTCAGTTCAGTTCAGTAGCTCAGTCGTGTCCAACTCTTTGCAACCCCATGAATCGCAGCACGTCAGGCCTCCCTGTCCATCACCAACTCCTGGAGTTCACTCAGAGTCATGTCCATCGAGTCAGTGATGCCATCTAGCCATCTCATCCTCGGTCGTCCCCTTCTCCTTCTGCCCCGAAACCCTCCCAGCATCAAAGTCTTTTCCAATGAGTCAGCTCTTCGCATGAGGTGGCCAAAGTACTGGAAGTGGTTAAACAGGAGATGACAAGAGTGAACGTCGACATTCTAGGATTTAGTGAACTAAAATGGACTGGAATGGGTGAATTTAACTCAGATGATCATTATATCTACTACTGTGGGCAGGAATCCCTCAGAAGAAATGGAGTAGCCATCATGGTCAACAGAAGAGTCTGAAATGCAGTACTTGGATACAATCTCGAAAACGACAGAATGATCTCTGTTTGTTTCCAAGGCAAAACCATTCAATATCACGGTTCCAAGTCTATGCCCCAACCAGTAACACTGAAGAAGCTAAAGTTGAACGGTTCTATGAAGACCTACAAGACCTTTTAGAACTAACACCCCAAAAAGATATCCTTTTCATTACAAGGGACTGGAATGCAGAAGTAGGAAGTCAAGAAACACCTGGAGTAACTGGCAATACAAATTAATCCATATAAAAAATAAAAACAGACTTGCAGACATAGAAAACATATTTATGGTCACCAAAGGGAAAGGTTATGGGGAGATAGATAATTTAGGAGTATGGGATTAACAGATATAAACAGATAAACATAAGATAAATGAACAACAAAGATTTACTGTATAGCACGAGGAACTATACTCAATATCTTGTAATAACTGATAATGGAAAATAACCTGTATATGTGTGTGTATAACTGGTATGTGTGTGATAATAACCATTATCAATTATTACAAGATATTGAGTATAGTTCCTCGTGCTATACAGTAAATCTTTATTGTTATTTCCATGATCAGTTATCAATTATATGTATATATTTGAGTCACTTTTCTGTATACTTGATATTAAAAAAATAATATAATCAACAATATTTCATTTTTTACAAAATTGTAAGAATGAAGATTTTCTATGTAAAACACCTAAACCAATACCTATCTCAGAACAAATAAATATTAGTTCCTTTCCTTCCTTTTGAAAGAATTCTCTGGGGGGCAAGGGGTTGGTGTAACACTAACCAAATTATCTATGAAAATGCCAAAAGCGAGGAGACTACAGATGAGAAAGCTCTGAAATTAGTAGAAAAGTATCTACTCCCCATTTGTTTTAAGACAAAGACTAGATCCATGAATAATTCCAAATAACTGGATGTTCATAAATATTAAAATGATTATATGAATTTTCTACTTTTCTCTTATTTGCATAGCATTATATAAACAAAAGTATTGGTTATAAAGACAAGTGATTCAAATTCCATCTCTTTGTCTATAAAATGAGAACATTTATTTGAATTACCTACTTGCAAGACAGGTATATCAGAGGCTGCCTAAGGAGGAATTTTTAAAAGTTTTTAAAATCATACTGTGTGAGTAGTAAGTGTGTAATTCCCTGGGCCTTTCTCTGAGTAAAGTAGGAGAGCATGAAATCATGCTGAGAAGCTGTGATGCCAGAGATCATATTCTTATGGCCTTTAAGAGCTTTACCGGAGACTTATCTAATTTTCCTCTTTTCTTCTCATTGATTTATACCATGGGTTACAGTAGGTGTTCAAAGTGGGGTGTGCAAGGGTCACCAGAGAGGAGGAAGGAATGCACAAAGAGCTATAATAATGTTGGAGAAGAAGAAATTAGCGTACCCAAAGGGAGTGGGTCATGCCTCTTCTGTGTCCCTGACCCCAGGACTTTAAGAATATTCAGAAGAACTATACAAAAAAGATCTTAATGACCCAGATAACCAGATGGTGTGGTCACTCAGCTAGAGCCAGACATCCTGGAGCATGAAGTCAAGTGGGCCTTAAGAAGATTCACTATGAACAAAGCTAGTGGAGGTGATGAAATTCCAGCTGAGCTATTTCAAATCCTAAAAGATAGTGCTGTTAAAGTGCTGCACTCAATATGCCAGCAAATTTGGAAAACTCAGCAGTGGCCACATGACTGGAAAAGATCAGTTTTCATTACAATCCCAAAGAAGGGTAATGCCAAAGAATATTCAAATTACTGTACAGTTGCACTTACTTCACATGCCAGCAAGATTATGCTCAAAATCCTTCAAACTAAGCTTCATCAGTATGTGAACCAAGAACGTCCGAATGTACAAGATGGATTTAGAAAAGGCAGAAGAACTAGAGATCAAATTGCCAATATCTGCTGGATCATAGAAAAAGCAAGGGAATTATTTTTTTAAAAAACATATATTTTTGCTTCATTAACTATGCTAAAGCCTTTGACTGTGTGGATCATGACAAACTGTGGAAAATTCAAGAGATGGGAATACCAAACCACCTGATCTGCCTCTGGAGAAACTTATATGCATGACAGGAAGCAACAGTTAGAACTGGATATGGAACAATGGACTGGTTCAAAATAGAGAAAGGAATACCTCAAGACTGTATATTGTCATCCTGCTTATTTAGCTTCTGTGCAGAGTACATCATACAAAATGCTGGGCTGGATGACTCACAACCTGGAATCAAGATTGCCAGGAGAAATATCAGTAACCTCAGATATGTGGATGATACTACTTTAATGGCAGAAAGTGAAGAGGAACTAAAGAGCCTCTTAATGAAGGTGAAAAAGGAGAGTGAAAAATCTGGCTTAACACTTAACATTCAAAAAGCAAAGATTATGGCATCTGGTCTCACCACTTCATGGCAAATAAATGAGGAAAAAGTGGAAACAGTGTCAGATTTCATTTTCTCGGGCTCCAAAATCACTGTGGATGGTGACTGTAGCCATGAAATTAAAAGACACTTGCTCCTTGGAAGTAAAGCTCTGACAAAGCTAGACAGTGTATTAAAAAGCAGAGATCTCACTTTTCCAACAAAGGTCCATTTAGTCAAAGCTATGGTTTTTCCAGTAATCATGTATGGATGTGAGAGTTGGACCATCAAGAGACTGAGAGCTGAAGAATTGACGCTTTTGAACTGTGTTGCTGGAAAAGATGCTTGAGAGTCCCTTGGACTGCAAGGAGATCCAACCAGTCCATCCTAAAGGAGATCAGTCCTGAATATTCATTGGAAGGACTGATGCTGAAGCTGAAGCTCCAGTACTTCAGCCACTTGATGTGAAGAACTAAGTCATTGGAGAAGACCCTGATGCTGGGAATGATTGAAGGCAGGAGGGGAAGGAGGTGGCAGAGAATGAGATGGTTGGATGGTATCACTGACTCAATGGAAATGAGTTTGAGCAAGCTCCAGGAGTTGGTGACGGACAGGGAAGCCTGGCATGCTACAGTCCATAGTGTTGCAAAGAGTCAGACATTACTGAGTGACTGAACTGAATAACAAGTAGTGTTGAGCTTCTTTCCATGTGTTTATTAGCCTCTGTATGTTTTATTTGGAGAAATGTCTATTTAGGTCTTCTGCCCATTTTTTATTGGGTTGTTTGTTTTTCTGGTATTGAGCTACATGATCTGCTTGTATATTATGGAGTTTAACCCTTTGTCATTTGTTTCATCCCAATTATTTTCTTCCATTCTGAGGGTTGCCTTCTCATCTTGCCAAACTTCTTTCTTATTTGAGCTTTTTCCCTCTTCCTATCTTGAATGCAATCTAGAGAAAAGAGTTGCATCCTTGTATATTCCTTAAGGAAAATCCTTTTTATTGTATATATAATCTTAAATTATATTACTTGATTTCTCATTTATATCTTTATCTTTCTTTCTCACTAAAACATAAACTCCAAAAAGGCATGAGGTATGTTTTATTCACCACTGTGTCTCCAGACTTGAGTAAGTGCTTAGAATGTAGTTGTCAAGTAAACAAAGGCATGGAAGTTGAAATGTTTGTGTTAAAAGAATAGGGAAGAAAAGTGAAAAGTAATATTTGTAGAGTGCTCTATGCCAGACACATGCTCAGCTCTTTACGTGGATCATCCCTTAATCCTCTTTAACCTTTGCAGTTGCCTTATGAAGTAGATACTGTGAATGCCCCATTTTTACAAATATACAATAGCAAAGATACAGACTCTTAGTCAGTGTTTCTTCTGAAAGGTCAAGTGCATAGATGACTCTTGAGATTTGGGTAGCATCTGAAAATAACAGTGTTTGGCTTGGGTGCTTGAAATGATATTCTCTGATCACACAGGAGTTGAAGGGCTTTCCTATATGATGATACTGAGGGGTGTCAGGAAGCAACTGCTCTCAGCATCCTTTCCAAGGAGCTTCACAAAGGGTTCTTCCCAGCCTGATCAGGCCACACTCTCGTTGAGAAATTAGTTCTGAGGCCCCTTTCCTGTTTCCTGTGATGGACTCCACATGTGGGCTGTCTGCAAGTTGGCATCAAGGTCGGGCAGAACCTAGAGCAGAGAAGATTCAGTCTTCTGAATGTTGTCCATCTTTTCCTGGCACCTGGAGTTTGGTGGTGGTTCTCAGCCTCACCATAAAGGAGAAGAGTTTGTTTCACAAAACTATCTGCTATATAAACAAAGCCACTAGGGGCACAGCTGAGGATATAGCACCTTGACAAAGCTTGGGCTGGTGGTATTCTTCTCCATCTGTGACTGTAAGATAGAGCCTTGGTACTGAAAGCCTCGGCACTTTATTCCATCCTCAACTGGTAGTGAAATTGGAGACCCACCTATGCTGTTGCCTCCCACACACACAGTGAGCTAGGCCCATAGTCTGCAGAAAGTGGATGATCTGTTTCCTTTTCCTTCTCTTGCTTCCAGAAAGGAAAGTGATTTTTGCAGGAGAGCTGAAATGCCCTAGAAGTTTAACTTAGAACAATGCTTATCAGCCCTCACCAGGGTTGGGAGCTGGGTGACCATTATTTATTCGTTGAAGTATTTATACTCTGGTTTCTTCCACGATGACTAAAGTATAAATTTGTAAGGAAAAGATAAATGTAATAAAGCTCTGATATACTTTCTATCCTGAAGACCAGGAGTCTAAGAATCATTATCTGGCTTTTATTTAAGCTCTTGGTGGATCATATGGTTTTTTTCTCTAAGAATTTAATCAGAAACATTCCTAAAACGAAGTCTGTTAAACCTGAGAGTGCAGTCTGCCCTAGAGTTGTGCTGTCCAGTACAGTAGCTACAAGGCATGTATGGCCATATAAATTTTAATTAATTATAACTAAATAAAATTTACAAGTTGGTTCCTCAGTTGACTGGCCGCATTTCAAATGCTCTGTAGTTCTGCAGTATTGGACAGTGAGATATCCATCATCTCCATCAACACACAATGTTCTCTTAGTGTTGCCCTAGGGAATACCCTTTCATTATCATATTTAGTCATGTGATTCCTTTTTTTTCACTGACTTCCTCCACTTCCCTTCCATGCTGGGAAGAAAATCCACACCCGGCTTCATGGACTGCTTTATCATCATTCAGCAGCAAGAATGACCATGAACTCCCAATCTAATCTATCATCATAGAGCTGTCAGTGACACCGTGTGACAAAGAGGAGGGGTTTTTAAGAATGAATTTTAATACTATGTGAGCTCATAGATAATATTAAGGGAGAAAACAGGATGCAAAACAATATATATAATATTCCAGTTTTGTATGTATGTATCTGGTTATGTCGGAATCTTGGAAATAAAGATAATTTTTATTTTCTTTGCATATATGTCTCTACATTTTCTAGTTGATTCAGAATATTTTTATAATTAGAAAACAAGCTTGTTTTTAGAAGGGGGGGGGGGAAAGACTTCCCAGAATTAACAAGAGGAGGAATGACCTTGATCCTCAGGAGCTTCAACTTCAGTAAAGTCAGTTTATCGGCAAGTTCCCCCTCCCCCTCCATCCTTGGGTTAAAATAACTTCTAAAATGGGGGAGGGGTGATTCTCTAACTAAATGTGAGGACGACATTTATTGCCAACATAAACATACGTGTGCCTTCTTCTGCTATTCTAAGCGTCTGTGTTCTTGTTCGAACTGTATTATCCATCCTCAAGGACACGGTATTACCTTTTATTTCTTTGGTCTCTCTAAAAGCACCTTGACCAGTACTGATAACGCCATTCGCTGACTGACTGACTGGTTGACCTTGCCATCACTCGTGTTTTCTGCCCACGAAATGTAACATCTTGCCTCATTTTGCTTTGGGTCCTCGAGGTAGTATTACTTCCAAACTTACTACGTGAAATTCAGCAGCTGAAATACAGGAGCCATTCACCAGAAAATGAGTTAGGCTTTCTCTGAGTTTGTGTGTGTGGCAAGATCCTAATGGAATTTTTAAAAATTTTGTTAGTTTTATGGAAATAGCAGTGGGAAGAGGCTATGTTAAAGCTCTTTGATTTGAGTGACCACACTCAACCACACCAGTGTGTCTGGCACCTTTAGTAACTGGCTTCTAGAAGGGAGGGATTTCATAAAGAGGATTTTCTTTCTGTGAGTTGGCTGTGAGAGTGATAAAACATGCTTGTGGGGCCATTCTGGTTTAGACTGTTTCTCGTGTCAGCCAAGACACCCACAGACAGGAACTGTAGTTCACTCTGCCCTCTCACTCAGATCCAGACTGCCCGGGGAAACATGGAGGTGGAGCCCAGAATGTTGGATTTGAAAAAATGAAAGTGAAAGTGTTAGTTGCTCAGTCGTGTCCAACTCCTTGCGACTCCACTCCTGGAAAGACTATAGCCTTCCAGGCTCCTCTGTCCATGGAATTCTTCAGGGAGATTCTTTACTGTTTGAGCCACCAGGGAAGGTCAATCTTGGATTTACTATTAATATTTAACTTTACTGGGTATATTTCACTGTATCACAAATTTTCATAGTCTAACACATCGCAACACTCATGTATATTGAAGTCATGCTCTCTTTGAAGCAGCGAGAAGACAGGGAAGAAAGAATGAAGTGGTTTTCACAAAAGGGCAGTGAAAGTCTCTATCAATGTCCCTGACATACCTGAATGATTAATGTCCCTATTTGGGGAGTTGTGGGAGTTCAGTGAAAAATGTCTTCTCTTCCTGGAAGGTTAATATTACACTGAGGAATGCTATCAAGGTGTTTATGGGTTACAGATTTGAACAGAGCCAGCATAGGGATATAAATAGCAAATATTGCCTATTTTGTTCAGTGAGGAGACGTTACATTCTAATAAACTGACTGTGATGGTTCATGGTACTTTTTCCTCATAATGGGGAAGCTGTTATTATGTGTGCCTGGCCATGGGGTACCCACAGGGAGGATCAGTTCAAGGAACCTCCCAAACTATGAAACAGTACATCCCAGGTCTTTCAACCCACTCAAGCTTGATGCTCTTTTGAGCTTGCATTGGGGTGAGTGAAGAAATCAGAATGTGTATCGATTAGTACAAGATCTAGGAACCAACACAGGAAAGAGGTATGTAGCACAGGTCCCAAGGGCCAAAAATGTTCCAGAGGATTCCACCTGAGAACTGGAACCGAGAGACTTGCCCACTGTCTTATCTGTTCTTACATTTGTTTATTTTTGAAGGATTACTTCTTGCCTTTTGGAAATTTTTATTTCTCTTAATAAAAATTTTGAGACCTACATTATTGTGACATAATTTTACTTTTTTCTTATTTAGTGAATGTATATAAATTATATTGTTAAACATATTAATATTAATTTATAATTAGTTCTAAGATTATATTGTATAACAGGTAAATATTAATTTAATCTTCATTATAATACAATGAGATATCAGTTCAGTTCAGTTCGGTCGCTTAGTCGTCTCTGACTCTTTGGGACCCCATGAATCACAGCACGCCAGGCCTCCCTGTCCATCACCAACTCCCGGAGTTCACTCAGAGTCACGTCCATTGAGTTGGTGATGTGATCTCATCCTCTGTTGTCCCCTTCTCCTCCTGCCCCCAGAGCCTCCCAGCATCAGAGTCTTTTCCAATGAGTCAACTCTTCGCATGAGGTGGCCAAAGTACTGGAGTTTCAGCTTTAGCATCATTCCTTCCAAAGAAATCCCAGGGCTGATCTCCTTCAGAATGGACTGGTTGGATCTCCTTGCAGTCCAAGAGACTCTCAAGAGTCTTCTCTAACACCACAGTTCAAAAGCATCAATTCTTTGGTGCTCAGCTTTCTTCACAGTCCACTCTCACATCCATACATGACCACAGGAAAAACCATAGCCTTGACTAGACAGACCTTGGTTGGCAAAGTAAGGTCTCTGCTTTTGAATATGCTGTTTAGGTTGGTCATAACTTTCCTTCCAAGGAGTAAGCATCTTTTAATTTCATGGCTGCAGTCACCATCTGCAGTGATTTTGGAGTCCCCCCAAATATAGTCTGACACTGTTTCCACTGTTTCCCCATTGATTTCCCATGAAGTGATGGGACCAGACGTCATGATCTTCGTTTTCTGAATGTTGAGCTTTAAGCCAACTTTTTCACTGTCCTCTTTCACTTTCATCAAGAGACTTTTTAGTTCCTCTTCACTTTCTGCCATAAGGATGGTGTCATCTGCATATCTGAGGTTACTGATATTTCTCCTGGCAATCTTGATTCCAGCTTGTGCTTCTCCCAGCCCAGCGTTTCTCATGATATACTCTGCATAGAAGTTAAATAAGTAGGGTGACATACAGCCTTGACATACTCCTTTTCCTATTTCGAACCAGTCTGTTGTTCCATGTCCAGTTCTAAATGTTGCTTCCTGACCTGCATACAGATTTCTCAAGAGGCAGGTCAGGTGATCTGGTATTCCCATCTCTTTCAGAATTTTCCAGTTTATTGTGATCCACACAGTCAAAGGCTTTGGCATAGTCAATCAAACAGAAATAGATATTTTTCTGGAACTCTCTTGCTTTTTCCATGATCCAGCGGATGTTGGCAATTTGATCTCTGGTTCCTCTGCCTTTTCTAAACCCAGCTTGAACATCTGGAAGCTCACGCTTCATGTATTATTGAAGCCTGGCTTGGAGAATTTTGAGCATTGCTTTACTAGCATGTGAGATGAGTACAATTGTGTAGTAGTTTGAGCATTCTTTAGCATTGCCTTTCTTTGAGATTGGAATGAAAGCTGATGTTTTCCAGTCCTGGGGCCACTGCTGAGTTTAAATTTCCTAGCATATTGAGTGCAGCACTTTCACAGCATTATCTTTCAGGATTTGAAATAGCTCAACTGAAATTCCATCACCTCAGCTAGCTTTGTTCGTAGTGATGCTTTCTAAGGCCCACTTGACTTCACATTCCAGGATGTCTGGCTCTAGGTGAGTGATCACACCATTGTGATTATCTTGGTCGTGAATATCTTTTTTGTATAGTTCTTCTGTGTATTCTTGCCACCTCTTCTTAATATCTTCTGCTTCTGTTAGGTCCATACCATTTCTGTCCTTTATAGAGCCCATCTTTGCATAAAATATTCCTTTGGTGTCTCTACTTTTCTTGAAGAGATCTCTAGTCTTTCCCATTCTGTTCTTTTCCTCTATTTCTTTGCATTGATCGCTGAGGAAGGCTTTCTTATCTCTCCTTGCTATTCTTTGGAACTCCACATTCAGATGCTTGTATCTTTCCTTTTCTCCTTTGCTTTTTGCCTCTCTTCTTTCACAGCTATTTGTAAGGCCTCCTCAGACAGCCGTTTTGCTTTTTTGCATTTCTTTTCCATGGTGATGGTCTTGATCCCTGTCTCCTGTACGATGTCATGAACCTCCATCCATAGTTCATCAGGCATTCTATCTATCAGATCTAGGCCTTAAATCTATTTCTCATTTCCACTGTATAATCATAAGGGATTTGATTTAAGTCATACCTGAATGGTCTAGTGGTTTTCCCTACTTTCTTCAATTTAAGTCTGAGTTTGGCAATAAGGAGATCATGATCTGAGCCACAGTCAGCTCCTGGTCTTGTTTTTGTTGACTGTATAGAGCTTCTCCATCTTTGGCTGCAAAGAATATAATCAAGCTGATTTTGGTGTTGACCATCTGGTGATGTCCATGTGTAGAGTCTTCACTTGTGTTGCTGCAAGAGGATGTTTGCTATGACCAGTGCATTTTCTTGGCAAAACTCTATCAGTCTTTGCCTCGCTTCATTCTGTACTCCAAGGCCAAATTTGCCTGTTACTCCAGGTGTTTCTTGACTTCCTACTTTTGCATTCCAGTCCCCTAGAATGAAAAGGACATCTTTTTTGAGTGTTAGTTCTAAAAGGTCTTCATAAAACCGTTCAACTTCAGCTTCTTCAGCATTACAGGTTGGGGCACAGACTTTGATAACTGTGATACTGAATAGTTTGTCTTGGAAACGAACAGAGATCATTCTGTCGTTTTTGAGATTGCATCCAAAGACCATTTCAGACTCTTTTGTTGACCATGATGGCTACTCCATTTCTTCTAAGGGATTCCTGCCCGCAGTAGTAGATATAATGGTCCTCTGGTTTAAATTCACCCTTTCCAGTCCATTTTAGTTCACTGAATCCTAGAATGTCAATGTTCACTCTTGGCATCTCCTGTTTGACCACTTCCAATTTGCCTTGATTCATGGACCTGACATTCCAGGTTCCTATGCAATATCGCTCTTTACAGCATTGGACCTTGCTTCTATCACTGGTCACATCCACAACTGGGTATTGTTTTTGCTTTGGCTCCATCCCTTCATTCTTTCTGGAATTATTTCTCCCACTGATCTCCAGTAGCATATTGGGTACCTACTGACATGGGGAGTTCCTCTTTCAGTATCCTATCATTTTGCCTTTTCATACTGTTCATGGGGTTCTCAAGGCCAGAATACTGAAGTGGTTTGCCATTCCCTTCTCCAGTGGATCACATTGTGTCAGACCTGTCCATCATGCCCGTCCGTCTTGGGTGGCCCCACAGGGCATGGCTTAGTTTCATTGACGTAGACAATGAGATACAGGTACTAGTTTTAATCCCATTTTACAGTTTAGAAAGCTGAAACACCGAGAAGCTCAATAATTTACCAAGACTACACAATTGATAAGTAGTCAAACTAGAATTTGAACCCAGGAAATCCGACTAGCTTCAGACTACTTATTCATCACCACTATTAAAATTCAGAAAAATATAAAGCCAAAGAAAGTCCCCCAAAGACAACTAGAGAAATGTTGCCTTGCAATCTGCCTATATACATTTGTTGTTGTTCAGTCCCTCAGTCATGTCCAACTCTTTGTGACCCCATGGACTACAGCAGGCCAACCTCCCCTGTCCTTCACTATCTCCCAGAGTTTGCTCAGTCTCACATCCATTGAGTTGACGATGCCATCCAAACATCTCTGTCACCCCCTTCTCCTCCTGCTGTCACTCTTTCCCAGCATCAGGGTCTTTTCCAGTGAGTCTGCTCTTCACATCAGGTGGCCAAAGTATTGGAGCTTCAGTGTCATTATCAGTCCTTCCAATGAATATTCAGGGTTGATTTCCTGTAGGATTGACTGGTTGGATCTCCTTGCAGTCCAAGGGACTCTCAAAAGTCTTCTCCAACACCACACTTCAAAAGCATCAATTCGGAGCTCAGCTTTTTTTATAGTCCAACTCTCACATCCATACATGACTACTGGAAAAAACCATAGCTTTGACTATATGGACCTTTGTTGGCCAAGTAATGTCTCTGCTTCTTAATATGCTGTCTAGTTTTGTCATAACTTTTCTTCCACAGAGCAAGCATCTTTTAATTTCACCATTTGCAATGAATTTGGAGCCCAAGAAAAATAAAACCTGTCACTGTTTCTACTTTTCCCCCACCTATTTGCCATGAAGTGATGGGACTAGATCTTAGTTTTCTGAATGTTGAGTTTTTTAAGCCAGCTTTTTCATTCTCCTCTTTCACTTTTATCCAGGGGCTCTTTAGTTCCTCTTTGCTTTCTGCCATTAGGGTAGTATTATCACCTATATATCTGAGGTTATTGATATTTCTCCTGGTAATCTAGATTCCAACTTGTGCTTCATCCATCCTGGCATTACTCTGCATATAAGTTAGATAAGCAGGGAGACAATATACAACCTTGAGGTAGTACTTTCCTAATTTTGAACCAGCCCATTGTTCCTTGTCTGATTCTAACTGTTGCTTCTTGATCTACATACAGGTTTCTCAGGAGACAGGTAAAGTGGTCTAATATTCCCATTTCCTTAAGAATTTTCCACACGTTTTTGTGATCCACACAGTCAAAGTCTTTAATGTAGTCAATGAAGGAGAAGTAGATTTTTTTGGAATTCCCTGCTTCTTCTATGATCCAACAGATGTTGGCAATTTGATCTCTGGATCCTCTGCCTTGTCTAAATCCACTTGTTTATCTGAAACTTCTCATGAACAATATGAAAAAAAACTCCTTGTAAATATTGTTTTCGACCAGTATGAAAAAAAAAACTTGTAAATATTGTTTTCGACCAGTATGAAAAAAAAAAACTCCTTGTAAATATTGTGTTCATGGCTATTTAACATCCCCATTAGGTAAATATACCAGTCTTTTCTCCACTACCTCTCATGATTGGCTAGTTTGACTTCTGCTTTTTCTGCTATGACAATGAGCACTATGATAACTGTGTCTGTGCAAGACTTCTATTTTTCAAAACATACTTTTAGGATACATCCTTGAAAGTGAAATTCCTCTGTCCAGGAGGACACTTTCAGGTCCCAGAGCCAAGTTGTCAAGTGATTTTCAGAAGCCTATACTCCTTTGCAGGGTCTGCACAGTACACACAGGTGCCTTGGGCACCAGGCTCAGTCGGGCACCAAGAATGAGCCTCAGGAATCTTTGCTAATGTGATAGGTAGAAGATGGTATTATATCATTGTCTTGATTTTTATTTCTTTACTGACTAAAGAATTGTCAGTTTGACCATGTGTCTGTGTTAGTCGCTCAGCCATGTCTGACTCTTTGCTACTTCATGGACTGTAACCTACCAGGCTCTTCTGTCCATAGAATTCTCCAGGCAAGAATACCGGAGTGGGTAGCCATTCCCTTCTCCAGGGGATCTTCCCAAGCCAGGGATTGAACCTGGTGTCTCCTGCATTGCAGGCAGAGTCTTTACCATCTGATCGTATCAGTTGATAAATTATATGAGTATGTGAGTGATCTATTTAGGTCCTTTGCCTGTCTGTCTGCTGAGTCCATGCAGAGGCCTTAGGGCATCAAAAAGAGGAAAGCCAGTAGTTTTTCTTTCTTTTTTCTCCTGCCTTGACATGGAATTTTCTTGTTTTTTCCTAGTCTTTACTGCTAACACAGATCTTCCCTGGTGGCTGAGTGGTAAAAAAGCTACATGCCAGTGCAGGAGACACAGGAGACACGGGTTTGATCTCTGGGTCAGGAAGATCCCCTGGAGGAGGGCATGCCAACCCATTCCAGTATTCTTGCCAGGAAAATCCCCATGGACAGAGGATCTTAGTGGGCCACAGTCCATGGGGTCACAAAGAGATAGGACGGAAGCAACTGAGCACGTGTGTGTGCACACATACACATACACACACACACAGACACACACACACACTGCTAACATGAATTTAATCTTCCTCCCAAACCTTATAGGGAATTTTCTCTTGGTCTATAAAAAGTATACTACTTATTAGTTATAAAGAATATTATTTTGTTTTCTACAGTGGATATGGCCTGTTCATAAATCTATCCCTACTTCTGTCTTGAATTTCAGGATTTTATGGGCAACTACAGACATTCTGCCCCCCGAATTACTCTGACTCTCAAAGAACCATGCCACCTAGCAGTTCCTGCAGTGTGATGCCTTCCTTCGAGGACTGTCTGGTCCCCACATCCATGGGCCAGGCTGGCTTTGATGTTTTCCACAGAGCCTTCTCAGCTCACTCGGGCATTACAGGTATGTTGGTATCTGTGACTTAGACCCTGGGGCAGACTAGCAGGCGAGATCAGGTGGGTTTCTCATGACCAGTCTGGACTAGACTTGACCTAGCACACAACTGCATCAAATCCTATTGAGTCCACCTGAGAAACGTCTTCCTCTTCATCCTCCCCTCTAGGTTCCTGCAACCCCACTTCCACCACCCTCACTCAGATGCCATCATGTTTCTCCCAGACTTAAGCAACAGCCTTCCAGCAAGTTTCCTTGAGTCAACTCCTTAACTTTCCCATTCTGCTCTCTGTGTACCTGTAACCGTTGCCTTCCAAAAATAAAGGAAAAAATAAGATGCTTTCCTGTTCAGATACATTCAGCAGTTTCTAGTTGCCCTAGAGAATAAAGCTGACTGTCTGCAGCAAGGCATTCATAGTCCCCAGGAGTTGAGCCTGATCAAACTCCCTGGACCTACCCTCCTTTCTCATGTTTCTTCCTTATCTGTCTCCCTACCTGCTCTGCACCAGAGCTTTGCCAACAGACTTGGCCCCACATACCCCACTCTCTGTCTTTGCTCCCTGTTTCCTCCTCCTAGAATGTTCTTTCTTTACTTCCCCATCTGTGATAATCCCATCCATTCTTAAATGACTCAACTTTTATATCACCTTTTTGAGGCCATCCTCACTCTTTCCTACAAAATTTTACTTTCATTGCTACTCAGCCCATCTTTTGTACAAGTCCTATTTTAGCCATCTGCCTGCACATTCAACCACTTCTCCACCTAAGGAGCCTGAGGATGGGACCCACTGAAAGGCCTTGCCCAACACTGTTGCCTCCCTAGTCCACATTTGCTCCCTACATGCCTGGCAAATATGATGAAGCATCAGTTGATTTGTGCACTCTTTCTTTTCCAGTGTATGATTTGCCTTCGGGTTCCTCAAGCCTCTTTGGGGAGACTCTTCGCAGTGGACCTGAAGATGCCACATTCTTACAGATCAGTGCTGTGGACCGCTGTCCTAGCCAGCTCTCCTCTGTCTATACTGAAGGCTAAAATCTCCCACAGCCTCCATGGCTGCTGGCATCCAGAATCTTTTTGTTCCTTGTCACCTTTTGTTCTTCTGCTTTCGCAGACCCTAAGAAAAAGGATGTCAAGCAAATCAACTCAATATGCCACATCACAGATGTGTCTTTGGAGAGCAGGGCTGGATGGTCAGAGCTGGGCTTTGTAGGTGTGTTTGCAGCTGATCCTTTTTCCCTCTGAATTTGCCAGTGACCAGCAGGACTGTCTTTTCAAAGGGAATTCGGAGTCTCACTACTGAGTATCTGTTGCTTCCCAATTGTCAACCTTCAAGGGACACCAGTGAGATGATGTGCATGTGTAAATTTAATCTGGAGATCACCCTTGCTGAAAACTCCAAGTAAGATGGACAACCCAGATTGCCTGCACAGTGAGTCGCTTCACCCAAGAGCCAGGCGCAACAAGGGAAATCCACATCCAAGCCCAGCATGGACTTGGCTCTTGGAGGAGCCCCAGTTTCCCAGCACCAGCCTGGCATCCAGGGAGCTGGCTGCCTCTCTCCTCCTGGGTACTCCTATGCTAACCAGTTGCTTTTCAGTGTTTTTCCAAAAGCAAAATGAGAAGGTTCTGTCAAGCACAGCCCCTGAAAAGCTTGACAACTTGTTTTGTATTCCTGCAACCTACCCTGGTCCTTTGATTTTAAAGCCTTGTTATTTACATGTACTTTTAAAGGAAAAAATATTTAGAGGTCTGTTCTTTGGATGGAAATAATTATTTTAATCACCCCAGCTACATACATCTGGCCTCTGCTGTGGCTTGGCTTGGCCCCTCCTAGTAGCTCCTGTGTGCACCAGGAATGTTCTGCAAAGGCTACCTGAGGGACATGGGGTTGGCCACCCCCTTAACAGTGCTACCACAGAGACCCTCGTGTGTTGACTGTTCAGTGACTCCACCTGGAGGACTTTATTCACAGGAAAATTTCTCTTGACTGGTTCACCCATGGCCTCTGCTCTGGTGCTCTGCCCAGAGCCTGCTAAAAGCTGTGAGAGCGGGCACACATGGAGGTGTGGTCCTGGGTTCTCTCAGAAAACCAAACTGGAGGAGCCCAATGTCCAGCTCCTTTGCACAGCCTCTGCTCCCTCTGTCAGGGTCTCCCCTCACCAGTCTCTCTCTTGCTCCCTTGCCCTTCTCCTCCCTCTTCACTGCTCTCATCTTTTTTTTATTTGACTGTAGTTCAGACATATCCACCGCCTGCCATTGCCTGCCCACCAGCTCTGAGCAGGGTCTGGCCTAGGGCAGGTAGAGGAGACAGCTCTGGAAAGGTGGCCAAAAAGAAGCAACCGCTTTGTCTGAAACTCTGTTTTGAGGGCCTAGAATTTTCACAGAGCTCTTGGCCGTTTGATCTCAAACCTGAATAGGAAGTCATTTTCTGTGACACCTTTGTGTTGCTGTTGCTTTGTCGCTAAGCCGAGTCCGACTCCTTGTGGCCCCATGGACTATAGGTCTACAGGCTCCACTGTCTTCTGTGACACCTTTACCAAGCAATTTAAAAGGTCCCAAGTCCAATGACATCCGCTATAAAAATTGCCAAATCCCCCGAAACCTGGTAAATTCTGACATCCCAGTACTATCACATCTCATGATTTCTTTTCTCTCTCTTAAAAATGTTCTCTGAAGAAAAATGAAACAATGCTATTTGTCAAACTGGGATAATTACAACCTCCAACAAGACGATTAAACAGCTTGGTGTCAGACTTAGGATCTGGTGACAGTTTGTATCCTGACAGACGTGTCCTTCCAGTCTGCTGCACAGTCGGTAGTGTTCTGCCTATTCCGGACTTCATTCTCACATGCTATATCACCAGGCTAATAAAGAACCAAGTGCAGGGTCCGTTTCTACAGTGCTCTCAGTCAGCCTCATTTCTCTGGCTAGTGGGCTCTGATCTGAGAAGAGCCATCATGCAGACATCTGTGTCTGCGAAAGAGACAAGTTATTCACTTCACAAAAATCTGCTCTGCTTTATGAAAGGACGCATGTCAGACTCTTCTTTCCAAGTGAGCTCTCAGACGCACACAGAGTCCCACCCTTCTGGCAGACTTTGTGGATTGTGTCACCTGGGCCTAAACAGGGACCATGTCCTTTGCCACACACTGCAAAGAAGGGGAAGCTCTGGTATCTTAGACAATCTATTCATCCTAAATCCCAGAGCCTCTACAGGGAACTCAAAACACATTTCATTCATGTGATGAGGAAAAAGATGGAAAGGTAAGGCAGTCACTGCAGCTGATGTTGTCAGCCTACTTGTGGCTTCTGGCTGCAATCTGCCATGGAAACAGGGAAGGAGGACAAAACCAGAAGATCCCCAGATACTCTGGCTGGAGGAGATGCTCCTGAGCATCTATAGTCTCCTCGTGGGCCTCGCTGAGGCCCAAGGGAGCCCAGGGGTGCCAGGCGGCAGCCGCACCTGCTGGGCCTCTTTCACTGGCAGGAATTAGCTGAAGCAGGCCCAGGACCACCTGCAAGGCCGAGCGCCCCTCCTACTCTCTCCCCCATCTCGTGTTTCCCCTTGGCTACAGGTTTGAGCTCAGGACCCCAGGACATGCCACTTCCAGTTTCCTTCTGGGTGACAGGTGCTGGCCTTAGATTCCAGGATCTCACCTGACCTTAAAATTCGTTCCTTGCTTGCTTTCACATTGCACAAGATTTATATATGTTTTCATCATTATGTTTGTAACAGTAAAAGTGGAAACCTCAAAAGATCATTCCCTTCCATTTTCTGTTCTTTTTACTCTTGATATATAACCATTTTCATAAACATCTGAACAGAAATTGTCATTCCCCTTTAAAAAAAAAAAAAAAGAAGCTGATGTTTGGGAAAATACACACAGCCCAAAGCCAATTATCCTATTACATTAAAAAAAAACATCAGCATGCCTAGAGATATTTTACTTGCTGCATTGTCTTAATTCCCTAAAGGGACTGCATCAAAATGTAAGTTGTAATTTAGCCTCTGATATTAGTGTTAAATATTAAATATTCTATTCTTGTGTAAGATGTCTCCCATTACCCATGTCACCCCTCAAATTATTTAGGTGATTCTAAAATGGACAAAAGGTCATCAGTCAATCACAGCAAAGTTTCCACTGATGAACCAGAGCTTTGGTGTTACTGTGTTGTTTTTAAATTAGCAGCTGTCAAGCACATTAGCATACTAGAAGAGAGGTAAGTGTTCAACCCCATCTTCAAGAATCTTGCTTCCCAGTTGCCTTGAATTTGGGGAATAGTGATTATAAATGTCCAATTTAATTATTTGGTATTTTGTTTGACTGTTTTGACCACGTCATTTTAAAGCAGTGTTTTTAACAGAACTTTTTGTTGGTGGTGTGGAATTTCTGCGGTTACAGTTTTTTTCTTTGCAATGAGTAAAGCAAAAAAAAAAAAAAAAACCACTCATTGGAGAGATGGCAAGTGTAAAAAAGAGGAGATTTATTTTGTACAGACAGCAGAGCATCCTGTGTAATGTTGCTGACATAAAGCACTTTGGGGGGAAAAAGTGGAAATCTGTTTTCCATAAATCACACAGACTCTTGTACATAGTTATATACACTCACGTAGAGAAATGAACTGCATATATCATACTGGATATGGGGCTGATTTTACTCTAGGGGCACATCTGGTGCTTATTGTCATAAATCTTTTAAAGAATTAGGTACACTTTTTTCTATTAATATGTATAGTTTTGTGATTTGTCACAGTTATGTTTCATATAATCATAAGTTATTTTGTCTCGTTTCATGAAGTCCTTTTTTTATGTCAAAAGTAAAATGAAGGGATTGTGCACTTGGTACATAATAAAACTGGAAATAGAGGATGCACCCACCTGCCTGAAATCCTCCTTCAGCATGTTGTTTTAAAACACAATGGCAGCAACCATTTTTTGTTTGTTTGTTTGCTTTATTTTGTTTAGTTTTTACCATCCGCTTCCCTCATATTGGGTCGGTAATTATAATTAAAAGCAGATGGGGATGGGGGAGGGAGTGTCCAAGGCCAGCTTTAAAATGCCGCATCGCTTTGGGCCAGAGCTGCAGCCTGGATTTAATTATAGATATGAGGACGAAATGGCAGTAAAAATGAATGTGTCTCTGAATCCTTTACATGTTGGGAGTGTCCATAAATAAAACATGAAGTTTTATTTCATCAGATTTAATTAAAGCTTTTATACATGTTTTATTGGTTATTCTATTAATCTGCTTCAAAAACTGGATAAATGTGTGCTGGTGTTTCGGGTTTATTTGTCTTTTCAATGTAGTGCTACATCATGACTCAGAAATGTCTCTAGTGCGTGGTCGTCCAGGTGATGGCCATTGGAGTGGGCCCTGTCTTCCCAGTTGTCCTAAAACCCTGCCAAGAAAGACACAAGTATCAGCTTCCTAATCTGTAAGTCCTCTGATTTCCTGAAGGAGAAAGGGGAAGTTGTCATTTCCCCTGACTCCTTGTCCTGTCGGATCTGCAGCCTTGGGGGGCACCGCCTGTCCCTCTGGCTGTGATGAGCTTCTCTCCCTACCTCCCATCCACGGGAGACGGGAAAGGGGGAAAGAGTGGTCAGGAAGCTCGCACATCTGACTGACCGGTGAGCCAAGCACAGGACTCTAAAAGACATCACATTATCTCAAGGATCATTCTTAAAAAATTGACAGTTTTCTCACAGAAATTTTAAGACTTGAAAATTCTGTTAATGGGAGATACAAAGCCGAAGGGATGATGGCTCCCAGGCACCTTGCCTGGCTCTTCAAGGTGCTGGGGGAACAGGCAGCAAACTCATGTGGTTCAGGGTTTGGAGGTGGAAATAGTGCTGACTGACAAGACACAGAGGGTGTCTGCTCCCTGAAGGGAGAGAGCTGGTGAGAAGGTGATTCGGTCCAGTCTTTTAGGAGGACAGCGTGGCATGAACCGGTAGCGGCAAAGATACACATACCCTGCGCTCCAGCTATTCCATTCCTCTCTCGGGAGTCAACAGTGGTTCAGATACAGGATGTCGAATGCCATCCTCAAATAGCCAAAAACTGGAAATGACACAACTGTCCACCAACAGTGGAAAGAAGGAGTGGCCTGTGCTCAGGTAATGAAGTGGCCTGCGATTCTTGAGCAGAGGCAGTCACCGCAGGTGGCCATGTGCAGCCATCAGAGCTGGGTCTCAGGAACCGCGCCGAAAGGAAGAACAAGACAGAAAAGAGAATACACAGCGCTGTTCTATTTATACACCGTTCAAAAACAAGCAGAATTCACATGTAGAGTTTAGAGGGCAGAAGTGTAAACAACAGTGAGGAAAATGCTACCACAAAGATCCAGATACCTCCTGACAGGAGGTCAGGAAGAAAGGGCCCCCAGAGGACTCAACACTGGGGTGCTGGGCAGCCATGCTTAGTTTGCTGACTCACGTATTCGATTAAACAGATGTTTGCTCTGACCATGCACAGTTTTTAGTTTTTAGTTCAAATACTAGTGAAGGTCAACTCTTACATCCTCTGCTCCAGGGGTCTGAAAACTTTGTCTGTAAAGGGCCAGGTAGAATGTAGTTCTTGGCTTTGAGGGCCACACGGTCTCAGTCTCAACTACCCAGCTTTGTTGCTGCAGCTCAAATGCAGCCACAGACAATCTACAAATGAATGCATATGGCTGTGTTACAATAAAACTTTATTTATGGACACAAATTTGAATTTCCTGTGGTTTTCAGATGTCATGCGATATTTTTTGTCTTTTGATTTTTCTTAACTATTTAAAAATGTAAAAAAAAAAAAAAATTCTTATTCTAGAAGCCGTACAAAATGAAGCAAAAAAGGCAGTAGGCAAGATTTGCGCATGGGCCACAGTGTGCCATCCCTAGTCAACTGAGGGAACATTCTCCTGCCCTTCTCATAAATATCTGCCCAAAGAAAACTGCAGTAAGGAGCCCCTCTGCTTATTCTTTGGCTACGCCAAGTCCTGTTCCTGGAGGAAATTCATGAGCTCTATTGATTAAGCTTTTCTTTGTTTAGATTCTGGGTTCTGCTCCCCGGGATACAGATGAATGCTTAAGAGCCTGGAGTGCCATTCGACTTTATCTCTGGATTTGAAGTTTTTAATAAAAAGAACTGGGCAGAGAGAAATCTGTGAGAATTGGAAAATGAGCACCCATTCTTTCCAAGCTAACCAAATATTTGCTGGATCTTGGCAGCCATAGCCAACCTTTTCCTCTGAAATGCTAAGAGGTTACAAGTAACAGGAGACTTCATTTTTCTCAGGCCATAGCTCTCATGAGAAGCGGGAGTTGCCTCTCAAAACCTGCAGGGTTCTCAGGCAGAGGAGAGTCAAGGTTTTATGCTCAAAGACTCCTCCAAGAAATGGCTGGAGTGGAGTCAGGGAGCCCTGATGGTGCTGATCACCGGTGCCCTCTCCTCATAGCAGGAGAAAGTGCTCAGCACCCCAGCGCCTTCTCTAGCCCCTGGTTTCTCATTATGCCTGGCTCCCTAATTCTCAAATGCAAGTGTTTCTCAGCCCTGGCAGTGCTGCCTGTCAGCTACTCACGCTCTTGAGAGAGAATGAGCGTGAATTCACTCGGTCACGAGTGTATGCTTTCTTTGTTTCTCCAGCTTGTGATGAAATGGATAATTGTTTCAAAAGCAAGGTGGTTCATGAATCCTGGGGCATTTGTTAAATACTAGCATGGACTGAATCCTCCTGGAGGGTCTCCCCGGTGGTTTTGTGTGCTTGGCTTCATATGTTGTGTATGGTCTGGATATTAAAGCTGCAAGGAGCACAGCGTCTTGGATGAAATAATCTGAACTTTATAAAGAGAAGTTTAACCAAAGGAAAGCTTAGAGAACATTCAGTCCAACCTCATCTTTTACAGAGAAAGAAATTAAGGTTTCGTTCATTTGTTCATTCATTTAACATTTATGTAAAAAACACAGAGGTAGAAGTGAATTTATCCTCACGTAGCTGACCACAGAGGATTCCAAGAATCATCTGCCTGAGAACACTGCCAGGTGCTTATTCAAAATTCACACTCTAGAGCGCTGCTGAACACAAATCTCAGAGTTACTGAGCTGGAATTCTTAGGGTTCAGATGGTTGCAACTACATTCTTAACGAAGCTCTCCAGGTGGTCATTTATGGAAACTAACTTTGACCCTTTCTCCTCCCCTCCCCACCTCCACCACCACCCCCGGCCACCTGCCTCAATTTAGTAGAGGAAGCTGACCATTTAACAGGGCAACACAGTTTAATAAGAGCCAGCAAAGAGGGCCTTCCAATCCTTGCCTGGCGAAACAGGAGAGCAGGGTCTGAGTTTCCTGAGGGAAGGGATGGCTCCCTGAACTAGTCCTGAAGGTCAAGTCAATCTTGAAGAAGCAAAGATGCAGCAGAAGGGTATTGGTTTTGTTTAATTGCTAAGTTGAATCTGAATCTTGTGACCCCATGGACTGTAACCCACCAAGCTCCTCTGTCCTTGGGCTTCTCCAGGCAAGAATACTGGAGTGGGTTGCCATTTCCTTCTCCAGTGGATCTTCCCGACCAAGGCATTAAACCTGTGTCTTCTGCATAGCGGGCAGATTCTTCACCACTGAGCCACAAGGTAAGCCCAGCAAAAGGATGTACCAGGCAAAAAAAATCTTGTGTGCGGAGCCACCAGGAGAAGGAAAGTAACTTGCCAAGTGTCACCCAGTAAGCTAGTTGAAGAGTTGTGGGCTGTCCCTTCTCTGGGCTCCAAGTGATTCTTCTCCGGTGCTGAGCCCCAGCCCTTCTTTGTCCACCTCATGGAGCTCAGGGCATTGTTGCTCAAACCAGCAGTATGTTACCAATTACTCTGCAAAACAAGTTCCACTTTCAAGTTAGTTTGCCGAGTGATGGGTCAAAGTTACAAAGACTCTTTTCTTTTTTTTTCTTATTGCAGAAACTCTCAGAGACTTTACAATGCTAAAGTGCAATGTGACTCTCCAAGAAAGAGAAGATGAAGTCTGTAGATTGTGGAATGCTTTTTTTCCAAAAAGTACCAGGTTAACAATGTAGAAAACAGTTTGGTGGGTCCTCAAAAAGGTTAACTATACAATTGCCATATGATCCAGCCATTTCACTCTTATATACATACGCAAAAAGAACTGATAACTGGGACCAAAAACAGATATGTGTATACCAATGCTCCTAGAAGCATTGATAACAGCCAAATTGACAAAATGCCAAATGTTCCAAAAGCATTCACAATAGCCAAAATGTAGTCCACCAGCTGATGAGTGTATAAACAGTGTGGTCTGTCCACACTGAATGTATAACCAGGCTTCTGTAGCCACAGATTTGGAGCCAGCCAACTGTATTCTGTCAGTCATTTTACATAATGGACTTGAGCATCCACAGATTTTGGTATCCATGGAACCAATGCCCCATAGATACTGAGATACAATTATATTGAAGGTAACTAAACTTGTGCACTCAAAAATGGTTAAAATGGTAAATTTTATGTTAGGTATATTTTACTATAATAAAAAGTATAAAGAGAGCACCTAATAGGGTGCCTGACTTGCAGAAGATAATTTTTAAAGTAAGCACCCCAATAGATAAGTGTTCCTTAGGACACGGTTTGGGAACGGGAACTCCAGACATAGGTAAAGCCCATGGTGGGGTGATGGTGTTGGCCCTGGGTAGGTGGAAGTGGAGGCTACAAATGGCACCAGCTGGCAGAGAAAGCAGAAGAGGAGAGGGCCAGGTGGTTTGGAGCAACTGCAGAAGACAGTTCTCAGCACCAGAGCACTACACCCATGTAAATTCTCGGGTAACTGAGGAAGGGAGAGAAAGGCAGATGGAGGGAAGCGGGTGGGTGTTAGTGTAGCAGAAGGAAGAGGCAGCGGGCTGCAGAGGAAGACAGGAGGCACTGGCATAGTCCCCACCAATCCCAGCGTGTGCAGATGCAGAGACTGGGCTTTGTTCATTCATCTGACCAACGTTTACTGGGCTCCACTCCCATCGCTGTGTGCCTCTCACTGTTCTAGGCGCTGCGATAATCAGAAAAGAACAGCGTTATGCCTGTCCTCATGGCATTGCACTCCAGTGGACTGGCCCTTCAAATTGTTTGCTCTGGTTATCTGTGACGTAGGAGGCTCTGGGTGGTCAGTGATGGTTACGCTCTCCAAGAAGGACATGCTGAGACACAGTTGGGAATGGAAACAGTTTTGAGGAAGTTTTGAAGAGTAAAAGCCAAGGGGCCAAAGCTGGATTGGGCGGGAGGCACCGTCAGACTGTGAGGCTAACTGGACAGAGGTTCTTTCAGTGCCCTGGAACAGAGGTTGCTCTGAACCACATCAAGAGCGCTGTGCTGGGTGGAAATAGCGAGGCCGTCATACCACCCCATGCTGGAGTACGTCCTGAGAAGGGTGTGTCTTGCCTATCACTCTCCTGGTCACTCAGCAGCTGAGGTCCTTCCAGAGAGCCAGAAAGCTGAGGAGACCCTGAAACAGTTAATAGTGTCCTCTAACCACACACCTTGTGGCTGGTGGGGGGCGGGGGTCTGAACAGCTTAGCTCTGTTCCTGCTGCATAGGACGTTAGGGCAAAGCAGAGGTCCTCCATCACTGTGTTCCCCGGTTCGTAGTAAAGAGGGTATCAGGGGTATACACTCCTGCACACTATCTAAAATGGGTTTGTGACTCAGCTCTGCCTCTGCCAGCTCTAACACACACACACATACACACACACACACACGGTCACTGGGCTTTCAGCATCTCAAGAGTATTTTCTCTCAAGGCTTAGTACCCTCCTTCCTGGGAACAGTGGAAGAAATTTTGAGGGACGTAGGGTGGTGGATGACCTTTGCTTTTGCTCTAATCCAGGAGTCATCGAGGACTGTCACAGCCTTTGGTGTCAGGCAGACCCTGTTCTCTGTCACTTACACCCTTTGCAGCAGCAGCAGAAGTAACTCCTGGCCTACACTGCCCTGAGCCCATTTCTTCTTCCAGCAGGAATAATTATGCTCCTCTCCCAGGCCATGAGATCATGCAGATTATCTGGCATAATCTCGGGTGCATGTACAGGACTTGCTAAAGAGTGACCTTCGCATTTTAAAAATTGCTGATCCTGCACCCAGGGTAGAACGATGATTTGTGAGGGGAGCACAGGAAGGACCATCGTTCTCAGACCAGTGCATGGAAGCAGGAAGGAAAGGAGCTAGCCTGAGAGCAAGCAAGTCATAAAACTACCCAGATGACATTGCCCACAAAGATCTGTCTTTGCCATGAGCTCAGAGCAACCTGTAGTACATATGGATGCCTCTTCGACATCTTCCTGGGACCATCAAGATAGGTGGTACTGCCTTTAGAAGCAGAGAAGAGGATCTTCTGTACTGGGCCCTGTGCTTCCAAGGCTCCCCTCTGACTATCCTCCAGCCATGCCCTGCCTCACAAAGTGAGGAGCTCATTGACCAAAGGTATGTCTCCAGTCCAAACCCACTTTCCTTCCACTTCTAGACCCAGTTCAGGTATCTATCTGTGACCTCTGAATTCCCTTTCCAAACAGTCCCACACTGCTTCCAGAGCCAGCCCAGTCTTCCTTCTCAAGTACATCCTCCCAAGAGTGGATCAGGGCTTCAGTGTGTACATCCCTGAGCCTACAGGGTACCCAGGGAGTGTCTNAGCCAGCCTAGTCTTCCTTCTCAAGTACATCCTCCCAAGAGTGGATCAGGGCTTCAGTGTGAGGAGCTCATTGACCAAAGGTATGTCTCCAGCCCAAACCCACTTTCCTTCCACTTCTAGACCCAGTTCAGGTATCTATCTGTGACCTCAGAATTCCCTTTCCAAACAGTCCCACACTGCTTCCAGGGCCAGCCCAGTCTTCCTTCTCAAGTACATCCTCCCAAGAGTGGATCAGGGCTTCAGTGTGTACATCCCTGAGCCTACAGGGTACCCAGGGAGTGTCTTAGTGGGACTGTGGATGGAGCTATATGTGGGGGCTGGGCTGTCTATATCTGAGCATAAAGTCTCCTCGTGGTTGAAGATGGAACCAGCATTTGGGAGAGAAGAGGGATGGGTCACTGGCCTGAGGCCAGGGACTGGCTCCCTTAGTGCCACCATTTTTCTGGGGAAGAAATCCACAGAGTCTCTGATCATTCTGAATCAAACCTGACCTTCCAGGTTATCATGAAAGTACATTAGTTAACAATTATTTTAGATTTCTTTGGAATTTAAAAATATTTTGATCTTTGAGTTTGTGGGCTTCAGTTTGCAATCCTCCCCTGGGGACCTATAAATATTCCAGGTGGGCCTGGGGGGAGTCTTAGAGCCTGGAGTCTGTAGGCCCCTAAAGTACAAGGAGAGAAGGCATGCAGTAGATACGTGTGTGTGTGTGTGTGTGTGTGTGTGTGTGTGTTAGTTGCTCAGTCGTGTCCGACTCTCTGCAACCCCATAGACTGTAGCCCACCAGGCCCCTCCATCCATGGGATTCTCCAGGCAAGAACACTGGAGTGGGTTGCCAATTCCTTCTACAAAAGGAACTATAGAAAGAAAGTGAAGTCGTTCAGTCATGTCTGACTCTTTGCGACCCCAGGGACTATAGCCTACCAGGCTCCTCTATCCATGGAGTTTTCCAGGCAAGAGTACTAGAGTGGGTTGCCATTTCCTTCTCCAATAGATACTCGGAAGCCTGTTAAAACTCTTAAGGAATGTCAGAGCATCAGGACTCAGTAAATACCTTGACAGTTGCCAGATAGCAAATGGTGCATGATGCAAGCATTTGTTGTACTCTGATGCTTTTGAAAACAAAATCCTATATAGTTATTTCTAATCCAAGAGTGACTTGGCTGTGCTCTTCAGTCCGCAGGGAACGTGTACGGCGTCTCCATGTATAAGCCATAGAAAATGTGTGCAGCTGAGACCTTTGTGTTTTCCATGTAGTACATATGTAGTGCGACCCATTAAACTGAAGAGTTGCTTTATGGGACACCCCTCACCCCTGCCTCCACATCTGCAAGGCACGTTAAGCTAGCAGTCTCTTTGGGGCTATGTGGGGGCACATCTGTGTAGCCCAACCACACAGCTGGGTCTTCCCTCATCAACTCTAGACCACCCTCTGTCTTCTCCCTGGCTTAGACTCAGTGCTCACTTCTGCTGAGTCTTTCAAAAGGCCAGACTCATGTCGCCAGGAAGGGTTTATGTCTGAGGCCTAGGGCTCATGATGTAACAGGCCCACTTATGCTCCAGGCCCCCATGGATGCCTGAGGAGTCCAGAGCTTGGTCACCGGACACAATCCAGCCCAGGGGCCTTGCTCATGCACAGGAACCCAGATGCAGCATCAGCAGCTGCAAGGCCAGTAAGTGAGACGACAAACCAAGAAGCCTGGGCCCTTCTGTTTAGACTGTGGTCACTTTTCCTTTGCTCTCAGGCTTTCTAGAATCTTTACCCTTATCAAAACCTGACCGGGCTGTGCTGAGCTATTACTAGTCAGGCTTGCTCACCACCCATAGTAGAGGAAAGCTGCTCTGGGAATCTCAGGCCATTGTTCCAGGCTCCTCTTTGCAGTGGACCTCAGGCTTCCTGGCTGGGCTCTGTATGACCTGAGCTCAGTGCTGCTCCAGCCATGCCAACTGCAGTGTGATGGAGGCAGCATGGTGAGAGGGAAAAAGTGCTGGTCTGGGGTCCGGAGACCCGGATCCCACTGGGTGATGACGGCCAAGTCGCTTCTGACCAACTCTTGAGCTCCAGAATGAGATGGCCTCAGGATCCACTCCTTCTTCAACACTGAAGCAAATCATTTGACTTCTCTAAACCTCAGATTCATCAATTCAATGAGGATAATACCTGAGCAACAAGGTTCCTAGGGACTCATGTATCCATCAAGTGGTTGGGCCTTTAATAAGCCTTGGTTTCCCTGCGCCAACTGCAAAATTCAAGGAGTTGAAGTAGATGATCTGTACAGCTCTGGCATGCTGTCACTTGGCTTCTTACTTCAGTATTTTCCCCAATATCCAAGATCCATTTCCCTCTGGGGACCCTTCCCTCCTCAGCCCTACTATGTTCATTGGAAAGTTTGCTATGAAATTGTGTTGTCCCTCACCTTCCCAGAACACCAAGGGCTTTGCAGCCAGAGTCATCCACCTGGCGGATGGCTCTATTAGTGGTCCACCCAGAAGATGGATCTAGGAAGTGACCTGTAACAAGACCACCTTCTGTGCCACCTGGTTCCAGGGGCACTATGGTCAGTGGAACACGCCATCCTGAGGCATGGGAACCTCAGGGCTCATGCAGGCAGGGGAGCCTCCTCTCAGAGGCTGAAGCCCACAGAACAATACCAAGACCTCCCCTGCCAGCTGTCCTCCCCCTGGGCTACAATCTCAGGACTGGTGCAGACAGCGGAGGACTGAGGGTGAGAGCCAAACTTTCAGAGGGTAAAAGCTCAGCTCTGCACAGCCACATGGAAAGCAGCAGCTCTCTTGTTTATAATTAACAAAAGCCACCCTGAGCTGCTTAAGTGGTGAAGGGCAAGTTATTGAAAAGACAGAGGGTACGAGATAAAGAGACACCAGCGATGGAACTGAAATGCTACCCCAGCATACTTGCTCTCTCATCTTTCATCTCTACTCATTTTGGCCTGGCTGTTCCATTCTTCTGTCTCTGCAGACCTGCCTCCTCTGCTTCTCCAATCCACACAACAGGCAAATGTTGCCCACCCTACATTCCAAGGTTTATGCTTTACCAGCACAAAGAAAGACTAAATCAGCCAGCTTCTCTCCACGCACAGATAAATATAGATGTACACATACGTATAGACACAGACATAGATATGGGTAGATATCCTATCAATCTGGATTTCGGATTCACACAGAAGCCCTTCTGAGGTGCCCAGCTTTTAAAATATTTGTTTGGCTGTGCTGGGTCTTAGCTGTGGCATACAGTAACATGTGGGGTCTTTTTAGTTGTAGCATGTAGTGTGATCTAGTTCCCTGACCAGAGACTGAACCTGGGCCCCCTGCATTAGAGCGCAGAGTCTTAGCCACTGGAACACCAGGGAAGTCCCTGAGCTGTCCATCTTGACTCAGGTAGCCACCCCTGGCCTATCATTTACTCCTGGTGCTTAGTAGCTTAGTTAACTCCCCACTCCCCACAATGAGTGAGGGGACAAAAAGGGGGATCTCTGTGATGCTGGGCATAGGCTCTAAAATGTATGAATGGCAGCCTTGCAGGCTGAGCCACTCAAAGTCATGACTAAAGTCGGAGGAGCTCCATCATTCCAAGGTTAGCACAAATCAGAAACAAGTGAATAGTGACCCTTAGACAGCAGGATGTTTCTCAAAACCTGCCTCAGTTGACTACTGCCTAGCAGACCTGCTTCCTTCAATAGTTCCTCAGTATTCAGTTCTCCCTTTCAGAAATAATTAACACTTACGAGGAAAGAGCGGGGAGAGAGATTTTGAGAATGAGCAGAAATTACATTTGTTGCTGGTTGGGCTGTTCACAGTCTGTATACATCACCTCTTCTATCCAAATACAGCTGAGAACTGAGGTATCTTCGGCCAGAGGAAGAAGTGCAGGCCGCTGGTGTGCCTGTCCTGCTCAGCCTTGGTCTTCCTCAGTGGGGTTAGGTGTGCTTTAGCAGTTCTCTGCTACTGATGAGGTAGCATTTAAAAGAAAGCAACAACAGCAGAAACAAACCATACAAGAGTGAGGGCTAACTAGGCTTCCCTTCTAGCTTCCCTTCTCACTACAATTTGTGTACAGTAATCTAAGTTTTCTTTATTCCTCCAAGACAAAAAAGGTACCCCCTTCACAAGTGTCCCCTCCTTGCTCACTGGCTTTATAAATGCTACTTAAAAGTTGGTAACAGTTGTTGTGTGTATGTGCTGGGGGAGAGTCAAGGGGAGACGTTATAATGGGAAAACATTTTTTATTGATTTACTTCTCCAAATATGTGTGATGCACTGATGTGACGAGGAAGGAAATGCAAGTAAATACAGTCTGGGGCACCTCTCTTCACTAAGACGCTTTACACACATAAGTGCACATACTGCGAGGGGTCGCATCAGGCATCTACTGTGGACTTGAGGCCCAGAGCTGAGAACCCCATCGGGATGTTATGAAGTCTGAATAAGGTACCATAATGGTCAAACTTCAGTGTGCATGTGAATGAGGTGAAAGTGAAAAAAGTGAAGTCGCTCACTCGTGTCCGATTCTTTGCAACCCAGTGGACTGTAGCCCAGAGGATCTTGGTAAAACACACATTCTGATTCAGTAGATTCGAGGAAGGGCCCGACAAGCTGCATTTCTCAGAAGCTCGCACATGATGTTGGTGCTGCTGACCAGCGACTGAGACAGACACCTACATCAGAAGGGGCCGTCACCACACAGGCTGACCTGCGCAGGCGTGGCGGCCCCTGCCACATCCATGCAGGCTATTCCTTTGCACACCCTGGCCAAGGTTATCACTTGCTAATTAGTAAGGGGAAAAGTGAAGACTGAAACGCATCTGCTTTCCATTGCTTGCCTCCTGCCTCTTGTATTTTTTTCACACATTTACCTAGGTGTTCAACATTTTCTAAAATTTTAAACTCTTTCAGCAATAGGTTACAAATGTCTACATTTTTGCTTGAATACAACAGACTCTGTTTAGCAATTTGTTACAGATATGAAAGTGCACATGTACAAAGATAGACATTTTTCCCTTAAAAAGGAAGATAAGTTCTACTTAAAAGGAAGTTAGCTAATATCTGACACATTTGGGGGATTATTTCTTTCCATTTTCCAGTATCCATGATACTTAATACCCTTAGCACTCTATGTCCACTTCGTGTGATTTGGTTGATCCATCTCTGTGTTGTTTTCATCCTGTTTTGCACAAAGAGCTGCCCTGTGCCCACCAGGAAGCAAGAGACTGAAGCAAAGAGAAAAGAAAAATATAGTGGACCCACTCGAATGTTGTTCATCCCCTCTCTAAAGTTTCCCCAAACCGTTGTCCTCCCCAACACTAGCTACCACTGCTGAAGAATAAATCCTTCTGTGCTGCCACAGGTCTTGGGGCATGCCCTCTAGGGAGACCCATCAAGGCTTATTATAGTTATTTACTGATGTCTCCTCCACTCTCTTGTTTTGTAAGCTCCCCAGAGAAAGAACTGATGACTCACGCATCATTGTGTTCTCTGAGTATAGCAGAGTTTTTGACACAGAAAAGGTCCTTAATAAACTTTGTTGAATTGAATTGAATTGCAGGTGAATGAAAAAATTACTTCCATGCTCTTTGGAGAAAGTGAAAATTATGGCTTCTAGAGTAAGAATGGGACAGGGACAGAGCTAGAGTGCAGAGCTGTGAGAGATCACCCGTGAGAAGGACTACAACTGGTTCAGTCCGGCTGGTGTGCACACTGTGAGTGGGAATCAGGAGAGAAAGGTAAGAAGGAAACAGGTCCTCAGAGGCTGAGGACCCCCATACATAGTTTAGAATATATCTTGTGAGAAGCATGAAACTGCGTTAAGCCTGTGACATGATCCTTTTTGGCTTGTAAACAGAACACTGTCAGCAAAATAAAGGATAGATTGGAACAGATTGAGACTAGTGGCAAGGATTTGATGATCCAGACCCTGGTCCTTAGAGGTTGGAAGAATAATGTTCAGTGGACTCAGAGTGTGGAATATGTGTGCAAATGTGCTTGCATCTCTGGTGCCATCTAAGGGCTTCCCAAAGATGTTCAAGAATTTTCCCAGAATTTTGAGAACCCCTTGGGTTACATTTGAAAAACAATAACAAAAAAAGGTCTCTCCTCCAAAGATATAAGAAGTGTATTTTGCATTAAAAGCCCTATAAATTTAAGATTCTGGGGGTGGCCATTTTGGCAAAATGAATTTCCTAGCAGCCTTCTTAATTTCACTTCCTGCCTTTCATGAAATATATGTATAGAGAAAACATGAGATTCCTCACCAGGTTCTGCATGCATGTACGTCTGCCGTCCAATTTACAGTTTGTGAAGGAGGTGTTAATTAGTTGGCAGAAGCACCTGAACAGGGAGTACTGGGTTGGCTGAGGGGGTAGGAAGGTCTCTGGCATTTCCTTATTCACAGAGGCAGGAAAAAAAAAAAAGAAAGGAAACTCACATTGCTGTCCAAAGTGGCATCCTCCAAGCCAAAGCAAGTGGTGGAATTATAGCAGGTACTTCTTTCTCTAAAAAGTGTCTATTTCTGGACTTGTGTGATTAATAGCAAATTAATACCAACTGTTAATCAGAATTTAAGTTTGACCTTCATATACGACTCTCTGGATTTTAAAAATCTTTCAGGGGAACATGGGTGAATTTGTAACTAGTAAGATAAAATTAACACCAAAGAAGGGATAGGCTGAATTCATCCTATCCCTTTTCCCACAGGGGAAAAAGCAGAGACCCTGTCTTTCAAGGGTTGAGGAGATAGAGCGTAGAGAAGGAAAGTCACAAATCCAGGTGAAGCAGAAAGGACCTTTAATTCTGGGTCAGTAAAAAATAGTTGGCTAAGTTGAAGAAGGTGGTTCAAAACAACAATTTACTGGGAGAAGAGTTAAGACTTGATCAACTCAAGATTTCTTCAATTTGTATGTCAACAACCTCATCAAATCTCTTAAAACAAAAAAGCAGTTGATGAAACAAAATGAAGACAGTGACAGGATGTCATCTGATAAAACATTTTCGATGTAGAGATGGCACAGCTGAGATGCAGAGATGGAGAGGTAGCTTTCCCAAGGATATTGATAATGAATCATAACTTGAACCTTGAGTTCCTGACTTTCTGCCCACTTCATTTTCCAATACACTCCACTGTTTTTTTAAACATCTCCCGAACACATACAGATCCTAGTCTGATCTGATACAACTGTCAACAGCACTGAGATATTTCTACAGTATTATTGCAGAATAGCAGCAGGGCCAAAGGAAAAAGACCTGGACACAGAAGGTGTGAAACACCTAGTGATTTTGCCTTTAATGACCATCAAAAATAAGTCAATTTTTTAAAGTTGGGTAAATGTAAACTTGAGTGAGTTAATAAATATTGCATGTACCAATGTGCCTGAAGACATTGTGTAAGAAATACAGGAGCTCACATTTACACATATAAGGACTACATGGAGACTGTTTTCTGCTTTGAAAAATGCCACTGAAACTTTATAAAGTACAGCTTGTTCTAAAGCAAAGCAAAAAAGAGAAAGCGGCATAAATTGAGCTTTCAGCACACTCAGCGAGAACTCTTTAGGCTACGAGGGTACCTGCACAAAGAGAGGAGAGACTGTTTACATCTGATAGTAGGATGGCTGCACCTGGCTCCCAGTGAAGCTGAGGCGTCCAAACAGAGGAAGACAGAGTCAAGGAAATTCAGTGCGGAAGACAAATGAGGACAGGGCCTCTCCGGAAGATCAGAGGGCTCCAAGCCCTGTTGCTTCCTTCACCAAATCCTAATTAGCCTAGGAAAAGACAAAACACAATGTGTTTTCCGGACACACACACCGAGAGAGAGGAATTCTTGAGGTATGTAATTAGGAGCAATTAGTAAGGGCTAGAGGGGAGCGGGTAGAATGTGGAACAGGCTTGATTGGGTAATAATTTCCCTGGAGAACTGTGGGAGGTGGCCCAATGGGGCTTTTCTGAACTGACTTGCCACAGACTTTGTGCTCTAAAGCTCGAAGATGGAGATTCGAAAATCAAAGGGGATTTTCCTACTCAAATGTACCAATTATTTTCTCTGTGAATTGTTTTAAACCCCCAGTTTTTAGGCCAGTATGATACATAGTATATTTTCAATAATGTACACTAATGAGGAAATAAAGTAAAATGAAATGGTGAAGGAAATTCATGCATATCCTTTCTGTCCTCAGCCTGGATGTAAATTTTGAGGATGTTTGCAGAGGTGGGGCTGGCTATTTTTAGTTACAATTCAGTTGTCTTGTACTAGCCCCTCAAAGCCTCTAAAACCCAGCAAAGGGATACAGGGTAAAATTTCCACTGCTTAAAGATTCATTGAGTGTAATAAAAGACCACAGGCTTTCTCCAGCCTGTGTGGACACAGTATGTGTTAAAGCAAGTGGGTATGTGGGTGCTCAGTTGTATTTGATTCTTTGCAACCTCAGGAGCTGCAGCCCAGCAGGTTTTCCTGTCCATGGGATTTCCCAGGCAAGAATACTGGAGTGGGTTGCCATTTCCTCCTCCAGGGAATCTTCCGATCTGACCCAGGTATTGAACTCTAGCCTCTTGAATATTAGAAGGAAGTCTGGTTCAAATCTAAGATCCATTGCTTCTGAGCTAGCTGACCTTATGAAAGCTACTTGATCTTTCTGAGTTTTGGTTTGCTCATCTGCAAAATGGACCTGACTAGTACAGGGCTGTTATAGAGATTGATAAGATCATGGCCCCTACTGGCTCTAGTGAACAACCCCAAGGCAGCAAGCCAATAAATCCATTTACACAAATGTGTGTTTTGGAATCAGTTTATCTTGGAGAGCTCACCAGGAAACTTCATTGCTCAAAATTAGACATTCTAAACCTAGGAGATTTATTAGGATTTTTTATAGCCAAGGTGGATGTTTGGCAGCGCCTGCTTTTAAAAGATTTTCAAGTTAAATTTATATAGTGAGGCTCTAAGGTGTCAAATTTTGTGACCATTCATCCATTTTATTTATTTATTTATTTTGGAGTTTTCCTAATTTACTTTTTTCAATGCTTTATTTCCTAATTAGGGTAAAATATATACCACAAAATTTACCATTTTAACCCTTTTTGAGTGTGCAGTTCTGTGGCACTCTGTATATTCACAAAATTGTGCAACCAACACCACCATCCAGCCCCAGAACCTTTTCACTTTCCCAGACTGATACTCTACACCCGTTAAACTACTCTCCGTGCTCCTCTTCCTTATCCCCTGGCAATCATCATTCTACTTTGTGTCTATGAATTTAACTACTCAGAGCATCTCATAGAAGAGGAATTGTATAAATACTTGTCCTTTTGTGACTGGCTTATTTAATTTAATATAAAGTCTTCAGTGTTCATCCATGCTGTGCTATGTGTCAAACTGCCTTCATTCTTAAAGGCTGACTATTAGTCCAGTGTATGTGTAGACCACATTTTATTTATCCATTCATCTATGGATGATGGATCCCTTGTGGCTTCTACCTTTTGGCTATGTGAGTAGTGCTGATGTGAACACGTATAGGAGAAGATTTGACCTTCTTCATAGGTACTGTCTTGATCTACCTCTGATAAAAGCTGGGTTAGTTTTGGTTGTCCCTTCAAGTACATCACCTCCTCAGATTTTTAACATCTCACAAAATATGTTAGCCCTAATCCCAGTTCAGTCCGCTGTTGAAACATAATGAGTTTATTATTAACCCCCAAACACTGAAGAGCTGCATTCCAGGTACTTGTCAGAAAGTATAATCTGAAATTTAATGTGGCTCAGTATCCTTCCAAAGATCAGTTGAAAAACATACCTTATTAAATGAGAATTGCCTGAAGCTTTACTCTTTCAAATCTGTCCCTAAGTTAAGTCAGACCCACCCCAATAACTGGGATATATTGCTTTCTTGTTCACAGAGGTGATCTGACTGGATTATGCTTTGGTGAAAGGGTGAATAGAGTTTTACGAACCTCTATTGTATTTAGTGCGCAGATATCATGCAGGGTGACGTTCACTGTTTCATTCTGTGTTGTAGGAGGATCCATGGGAGAAATTGTTCTTTGGTGTCAGGTCAGGCATGGCTTCCTGGAGCTACTAGTTTATGGTTTTTTTGTTTCCTATGGGCACAGAATTGTATACAAATTTTGTTCCTGTCTTCACTTTGGCTCCTAGGAAGCTTAGATTCTAATGTGCTCTCGCCTGAACAAAAGGCATGGAAATGTGTAACATGAACTTTGTGTATTGATGTCACTTCTTGCTGGATTCTATTCTTAAATGATTTTCTCTTTGCCTTGATTTTCCTCCTTATTGCCATTGTGTGTTTGTGTAAATCAATGGGGAGGAAAAGAAACAGAGAAAGAGAGAGAGAGAGAGGAAAAAGAACAGTGAAGGAGAGGATATATTTCAAACTAAGAATGTATCATTCAAAATTTTTGGCTGCAAACAACAGAAAGCAATTCTAAGTAGCTTAAAAGGGANGATTAGATTTGGTTTTTCTGCTCTGCAGTTTTACGAACCTCTGTTGTATTTAGTGCGCAGATATCGTGCAGGGTGATGTTCACTGTTTCATTCTGTGTTGTAGGAGGATCCGTGGGAGAAATTGTTCTTTGGTGTCAGGTCAGGCATGGCTTCCTGGAGCTACTAGTTTATGGGTTTTTTGTTTCCTATGGGCACAGAATTGTATACAAATTTTGTTCCTGTCTTCACTTTGGCTCCTAGGAAGCTTAGATTCTAATGTGCTCTCGCCTGAACAAAAGGCATGGAAATGTGTAACATGAACTTTGTGTATTGATGTCACTTCTTGCTGGATTCTATTCTTNTTTTTTGTTTCCTATGGGCACAGAATTGTATACAAATTTTGTTCCTGTCTTCACTTTGGCTCCTAGGAAGCTTAGATTCTAATGTGCTCTCGCCTGAACAAAAGGCATGGAAATGTGTAACATGAACTTTGTGTATTGATGTCACTTCTTGCTGGATTCTATTCTTAAATGATTTTCTCTTTGCCTTGATTTTCCTCCTTATTGCCATTGTGTGTTTGTGTAAATCAATGGGGAGGAAAAGAAACAGAGAAAGAGAGAGAGAGAGAGGAAAGAACAGTGAAGGAGAGGATATATTTCAAACTAAGAATGTATCATTCAAAATTTTTGGCTGCAAACAACAGAAAGCAATTCTAAGTAGCTTAAAAGGGAACTCACAGAAAGACTAATAGCTGAACTCACAAAATCATTGGGAAGATGGAGAGGGGGGCTCAAAAAGTAGGCTGAATTCCAGAACTCTTGGGCGCTGGGCTCTGCACCAAGAGAGGTAGGTGAGACATGAAGTAAGAGAGGATTTGCTTTATAGTCCCAATCCCTGTGTGGCATCAGCCTCAAACATGTGCATCTGGCAAGTCCATTTCTTCCTGGCTGCCCCTCTAGTACATGGTACTTCTCTTTCTGACCCTAGCACAGCACTCACTTCTTTAAACTTGGCTTCCAGCTCTGTTGAATGAAAGCCCTGTAGTGACTAGAACCCTGATCCTCAGACTGCAGTCCACTGACAATCTGGTTTGTCTAAGCATATCCACCGCCCACCTCCAACACACACGCATTGATGTCAAGTGGCTCATACAACAGTCTTTGACTCTGCAAAAGGCTGTCCTTTGGAAGAGTTCAGGTAAATATAAATTCCTTCATCCTATTATACATCAAAATCTTCACTTATTCTGCAATGGAAGTTCCACTCTGCCCTAGGTCAGTTTGAAAGACGCTCACTTGAAGCTGCAATGTCTAAAGTTTCAGATGTACCCAGGGTCCAGTATTAGCCTGTCTAAAGCTTTTGACCTTCCTTTTGGTCCACAGTCTCAAAGAAAGCATGCCATCACAGTGAGACATCCTGTGTAGAGCCAGAACCAGAGCTGTGTGAGTGCTGTTCACAGGAGGGAGTTTCCTGACCAGACAACTGGAAGACACGTCCCCTTTTGTACACAAGGACCCAGTTTTCTCCTTGTATGGTGGGGATGTTGACATTAAGTCAGCACAGTTCTGCCATGTTCACAAGTAACCTTCAAGTTAAAACTCGGTTTCCCATGTAACTTTTCTTAGGAGGGAGTGCTATATGAATGCCTATAACATTGGCACCTTTGCCTTGCTGCAGGTAAACTCTTTGGCAGACAGGCAATAAACCCTTTTGTGAGTTTGTGAATCTAGTCTGCGTGGTATAATCCCCTAGTTCCCCTTAACTGTGACCTCGCTGAGGCGATCACTTTTCTAGATGTGTGAAGCTGAGCTTCTGGAACGTGATGCCCAAAGCCCATTCATCCACTTACTTCAACCTTGTGAGGTCCCGTGGGAACAGCCAACAGGATTTGTCAATAATAACAGTGCTTACACTTACTATGCCGCAGGCACTACTAAACATACTCTTTTGTAAAAAAGAAAGTTAACTAATCTAATCCTCACAACATCTCTATGAAGTTGGTACTATAATTCTCATCATTTTACAGGTGAAAAAACTGAGGCACAAAGAAGTTAAAAACTTGTCCTAGTGGTAGAGTCAGAATTCTATCCCAAGCAGTCAGGCTCCTGTGTGGTATGTTATGCTATACTGTCCCCAGAGAGTGGACTTTTACATATTTACAACTGTTATATTTTGGACAGACTATACGTCTGTAGCACATCTGGAGGCTGTTCATCTGAAGTCATGGGATAGAAGCTATGTCTAGTGGCTTAGAATTACTTTGATATTGGAAAGCAAAGCAAAACAAAATGGAGAAGGAAAAAAACCCCAAATGTTATATACGCCAAATCGTCCTGTAAACTGCCCACAAAATCATGTCTTTAGCATGAGAACTGGCCAAGGAGACTTGGCCAGAAATTCACAAATGGATGGTGAAGCCTTCTTCCTTCTTTGCCTCACATGATTGTTCTAGATCTCTGCCTCTGGAAGCAGAGTGCTTCACCAGTGATTTGTGACACCTGTGTTGACAGGCATCGCAGGTGCGGTGGGGAGTGGGGAGAGGGAGCTGTAAAGATGACAATGCGGTGGACCCTTCAGCCAGGGTGTCCTTCCCTGTTGAGTGGGTGTCTGATCCGGCCACCCAAGAAGGTTGTTCCCTTGTTCTCTGTACCTCCACTGCTTGACCAGTGCCTGCCTTACCTCTACCCTCCTCTCCTAACTGGCCTTCCCTCTTCATCATGCAGCCAAATCAAAACACCTAGATACTTGCCTCCAGTCCCAGCTAGTTATGGTTCTAATGGTAGATATCACAGGGGCGGTGAGGGGTGTGCGCCCTGCTAGTTTCCCTGGTAACCAACAAGAAGACCAGAAGTCAGTTCCCCTAGGAACTGGTAACCTCCCCCTCCCCAGTCACGAAGGCTGCTGCCGTATTCTGCTGCCCCTGCCGCCTGCCATCCGCACTGCAGGTGGAGGGGTGTCGCTCCAGGACCTTGCTTCAGATACGTAAGCGCCCCCATCCATTAGACCCTCAGGCCACAGACCAGTACTGGTCCAGGACCTGTTAGGAACTGGGGCACTGCCCAGGAGGTGAGTGTCAAAACTGAAACTGTATCCCACCTGTGCCCCCTTGTCTGTGGAAAAATTGTCTTCCGTGAAACCAGTACCCAGTGCCAGAAAAGGCTGGGGACCTCTGCATTAGACCATTGATGTCTCCACCACGACTCAGGGCTCTTCCTTTTGGAGCCCGGGCCAGCCCAGGGCTGGCAGGTCTGTGGGGAGCACCCAGCAGCAGCCGTCAGGCATTCTGCCCTGTGAGGAGCAACGCTGCCTGCCTTGACTTTCTCCAGACACACCAGCAGGCCTCAGGGCACAAACTGGAGTTGGTTCATTTTTCAATGTTATTGTCACAGTAGTGCTTATTATAGTTTTATTAATTTATGGCTGTGCAGGGTCCTCATTGCTGTGCGGGCTTTTCTCTAATCCTGGAGAGGGGGTGGGGCTACTCTCTAGTTTCCCAGCGCGGGATTCTTGTTGCGGTGGCTTTCGTTGTTGGGGAGTATGGGTTCAGTACGTGGGCTTCAGTCTTTGGGGCTCCCAGACTCTAGAGCACAGGCTCGGTAGTTGTGGTCCACAGGCTTAGTTGCTCTGTGGTATATGGGATCTTCCTGGATCAGGAATCGAACCCATGTCTCCCGTATTGGCAGGCAGATTCTTTACCACTGGGCCAACAGGAAAGCCCAAGGTGGTACATAGTAGCCATTCTTTCCTTGTTCTTTTATAGCAAAAGCCTAAGCATTTCAGAGTTAGAGCATGAAGGTTCCCACCACCACAGCTCCCACAACTAAAGCCCAGGTCATATACATACACCCTTTCAGGGGGAAGCCTGGGTTGGGATGTTCCCATCAGTACTGAAGCCATTTTTCTCAGGAAGACTTGCCCAAAGCCACCCATTCGATCAGAGATTCTCCTCTGGAGTCACTCAGGGTCAACTCTTTGTCTACATTGCCTAAGAAACCAAGTCCAATCTACACTCTTCTCCCCTAAGCTTTACTGCCTCTCTCTCAGGGCTCGGTACATTTATTTGTACCATCTGTGGTATTGGAATGTAAGATTCCTATAGCTAGAAACAATTTTCATCAATAATAAGTTGCGATAGAAATATTTGCAATTAAAAAGGAAAAAAAAATTCCACATGATAACTTGCAACTTCCTGCCTGAGAAGCTGTGCTTGAGAATAAAGCCTAGTCCCAACCTGAGCCCTGTTCCTCTTACCAAGTCTGCAAGGAGGGTCCAGCCTCTCTGACACATGGCATTGATCTTAATCACTCTTCCTGATCCTCTCCAGATCTGTGACCAAGAACTGACTCTCCGCCGCATGGAATCCTCTCAATATTCCATGACTTCGGCTGCAGGTGACTCCTCTGGCCCCAGTGGCTGAGGACCCAGCTTCTCATGGAATGCCAAGCTACTTGCCTTTTCCCTCTCCCACAGAGTGTACTCTTTGAGTGACTCATTCATTTTCACTTCAGTATCTCAGCCCTAGAGGCGAAAGAGCCCTTAAGTAACATGGACAGTCTCCCCATCTCCACTCTCCCATCCTCTAAACAGCTGAGACCCTTGCCTTTATGGTTTAGCAAATAATCTCTTGGCTCAATTAAAAATTCATTTGCCACATGTTCTGTTGCTTACAAAAATAATATAGTTATTGTAAAACATTTTTAAAATATATATAGTAGATAAAGTGAAGGTTCTTATTCACATACCCTGAGACAATTGCTGTTAATCGTTTGGTACACACACAAAATATAGTTTAATGTCTTAGAACTGTACTGGAGGTGTACTATATATATTGTTTTGAAACTTCTTTTTCTGCTGAATAATATATCCTGAAAATCTCTTCTTATCACCACATAAAAACTACCTCATTTTTTAAAATGTTAGATAGAGTTCCATTGTATAAATGTAAAACAGTTTATTAACAAATGTTTATTAAAAAATACCTAATCATGGACGTCTGGTTTGTTTTCCAGTAATTTGCCCCAACAGTGCCCAGTGCATGTCTTAGACACTAGTCTTTGCTTGCTTGTGTATTACTGTGGAACTTAGATTTTGGAACATGGCAAGGCACCTTTGAGCTCTTTCAATAAAATGAAGATGACTGCAAGAGGCTATGAGAATCAGATGGGATCGTTAACACTGAGGTGGACATGTGTAATTCACTCTAGCCTTGTATCTAAAGCTCTATCTACATCAGGAACTCTCCACTTAATAAGTCGTGGTTGAGGATAAAGACTTTCTTCCATTAGAAATACCCAAAATGCCACATACTCATCTTCTCAGACTCCTTTAACAGCCAGGTAAAATAATCTGACCTAGGCTCCACCAGTCAGATGATTCACAGTACACTTTGACTTGGGAGTCAATGACCCAACAGCCAAGGTTGGGTAGCACACTTTCTCTCTCTTTGGCCACGGCAATAACAACGAAACAAGATAAAATTCTCAGCAGAGAAACCGCAACGGTGCAAACTGTAGGTGTTGTGTGTGGAGAGGGACAGCAGCAGGGGCTTCTTCATTAGAATAATGCTCATGATTTTGGACATTGTTTCTGGCAGCTTAACCTCCAGCCCCGTTCTTCAGCTATCTTGACAATTCTGAATTACTCAAAATCCCATGAATAAAATCATTTTCTGGTTAAATTAGCCAGGAACATTTCCTATTGCTTGTAATTAGGAACATTGTCTGCCACATATGCATAGCTGTAAAACACTATGTGATCACAAGGGACACCGCGGATGCTTTTGTTCCTCTCCAGCAGCCAGTCTTCCCTCTCCCTTGCTAACAGGTGGACCTCTGACCCAGTTTCAGCAGAGATGTCACAAAGGATGGGCTTCTTGGGACTTCTGAGAAAGAGTTCTTCCTTTCTGAAAAGAGAAAGGTATATAAAGAGAAACTTCTGTCATTCCCCCCAGCCTTCCTGCCCCAGCTTTCTCCTTGGGATACTGTCATGTAAGAGTAAGTAGCTTGGAGATCTGGCAATCATTTTCTGACCGTGAGGAGAGATGCTACCTGCACACGGGATGAATGATAAAATTCAAGAATGTAAACAGCCTTGGTCCTTAATGACACAGCTGAATTTCCAAAATGAACTTAGTTTGCCTACTTCCAGACTATCTGTTAATGAAAAGTAATCATGATTTAAGATGCTGAAAATAAGATTCTATTATTTGCAGCCAAACATACCCTAAATAGGTACAAAATATTTGATTATCATTATAGCAGCTGTCAGAGACGGCAATGGCACCCCACTCCAGTACTCTTGCCTGGAAAATCCCATGGACAGAGGAGCCTGGTAGGCTGCAGTCCATGGGGTCGCTAAGAGTCAGCCAGGACTGATCGATTTCACTTTCACGCATTGGAGAAGGAAATGGCAACCCACTCCAGTGTTTTTGCCTGGAGAATCCCAGGGTCGGGGAGGCCTAGAGGGCTGCCGTCTATTGGGTCGCCCAGAGTTGGACACGACTGAAGTGACTTAGCAGCATAGCAGCTGTGACAGGCCAGGTTGACGGTTTTGAGTTTTCAGGATCTTAACTATCTGACCCTATTTCCAATTGCAATATTACCCCAAATTGATAAGGTGTAATACTGACCATCAGTATTATCCCTGATGACATCTGATAGTTTAAGTCCAAAGCAAACATTTGGATAGTTCAGTTTAAGTATCTGGCTTTAAAAAATACAAGTGCCTGGGTCCGAGCCCCAAAGATTCTGGTGTAATGGATCTGGAGAGAATCTTAGACACTGGAATTTTAAAAACAGCTTTATTGACATCTATTGTAGATAGCATAAAATTTACCCATTATAATTATCAATTCAGTTTATTTAAAATTCATATTTATAGAATTGTGCAGCCATTACCATTATGTAGTTTTACAATGTTTCCACCATCCCCCAAATTTCCTACTACCAGTTTGCAATCAATTCTTGCTTCTTGTCTGGCCTTAAATGAGTGAAGTCGCGACTCTTTGTGACCCCATGGACTGTAGCCTATCAGGCTCCTCTGTCCATGGGATTTTCCAGGCAAGAGTGCTGGAGTGGATTGCCATTTCCTTCTCCAGGGGATCTTCCCGACCCAGGAATCGAACCCGGGTCTCCCGCATTGCAGGCAGGCGCTTTACCATCTGAGCCACCACAGCCACTAATCTACTTTCTATCTCTACCCATTTATCTTTTGTGGACATCTGTGTAAACAGAATCAGACTATGTGTAGTCTTGTTCATCTGGCTTCCTTCACTTTTCATAATATTGTTGAGGTTCATCTGTGTTGTAGCATGGTCTTTTTTATTGATGAACAGTACTCCCCCCCCCATAAACATGCCACATTTCATTTATTCAGCAGTTGATGGGCATTTACATTGTTTCCAGTTTGCGGTTGTTATGAATAATGTTATTGTGAACATTTATGGGCATACCTTTGCATAGAAATATGTTTATATTTCTCTTAGGCATTTTATGTTCATCTTAGGTATTATGTTTCTCTTAGGTATATTTCTAGGAGCAGAGTTGCTGAGTCATGTGGTAAGTTTATGTTTAACTTTTTAAGAAACTGCCAAACTATATTCTAGTGTGTACCATTTTACAGTTCTACCAGCAATGATTAGGGGTTTCATTTTGCTAACACGTAGAATTGTCAGTATTTTTAATTGTTAATTTGTATTTCTGTAATGACTAATGGTATTGAATATCTTTTCAAGTACTTATTAGCCATTTGTATATTTTCTTTAGTGAGACATCTATTCAAATTTTTTGCCCATTTTTCCCATCAAATTGTCTTCTTATTAGGAGCTTGTGAGAGTTCTTTATATATTCTGTAAACAAGACTTTTATCAGACATGTGATTTGCAAATATTTTCTCCCAGTCTTTGACTTGTCTTTTCATTTTCTCCTTGGTGCTTTTTGAAATGCAAATGCTCTTAATTCCTCATGATGTACAAGATATCAGTTTTTCATTTTATAGATTGTGCTTTTGTGTCATATTTGAAAACTATTTGCCTAACCTAAAGTTATGAAGGCTTTCTCCTGTGTTAAGTCTAGAAGTCTTATAGTTTTAGCTCTTGCATTTAGATCTATGATCATTTTGAGTTGGTTTTTATTTATGTTATGAGGTTTTGCATATTTTGATATTAACTATTTGAATTCCATTTGTTTAACAGACTATCCATTCTTCATTGAATTGTCTTGGCATATTTGTTGAATGGACACTGGAATTTTGAAAGTGTCCCTGGTGCAGACAAAGTTGAGCTCCAAGCTGCCTGAAGGTGCTAGCATCTCACATCTCTGCCTTTCCACAGTAGACAAAGATCTTGATGTGTTCTAGAATCTAGAACACTCTCCTAGCCTGTTAAGAGGCTTTGTGATTTTTCCTTTGAGTTTTTGCAAATGCTGTCTCCATCTACCTGGAACAGATTATACAAAAGTTATCTTAAATAACCACAACCTACACTTATAAAACCATTCTATTATATCCTACATGAGTTATAACTAGGTTGCTTTTCTCATTAGACTGTGAGCTGTTCAAAGGCAAGGTCTGAGTTTTAATAATGAAAATGATATTAACAGCTACTATTTTGAGCACCTACTGTGTTCCAGTGCTATGCTCTGTATTTTATAGATATTATCTTATATAATCATCACTTTTCAAGACTCTTGAGGTGTGTTTTACAGAGGTTAAATAACTTACCCTAGACCACATACCAAAGCCAGAATCCATACCTTGAAGAATCTGCCTATAAAACCACACAAAAAATGGTCAAGCAAGTGTTACTATGTAGCCCCATCCTTTGCAGGAAGTGGCTCCAAGTTCTCCAACCTGTTGCAGACTAATAGCATTATTGTAGCCTATGTATACATAGTCAAAAGGGCTGAGAAGGAGAGGCTGGCAGAGACCTTGGGCTTTGGTGGCTCAGGACCTTCCACGTTGTGGCACTGACAGTCTTTGTTTTTATTTTTTATTCTGATGAAGATTTGGAACTTTTATCCCATCGCAAGACTGATGGTTTCACGTTGTCCACGGCTGGTTTACTGTGCTCTTGACAGTTTCCCTCCAACTCTTGACAACTGTGAGCTTCGATCGTTTCTCTGGAGTGACGGAATAGTACGCTGAGACTTTTGGGGGGTGCTTGTGTCGCCTCTCACCAGCGCTCCACAAACACAGGATGCTCGGTTTGTATTCCTCTCTCACTTCTCTCAGAGCCTCTTCACAGGGAAAGATGCTTGTGCACTTCCTGACACTCCTGCTCAGAGCACGTACACGTAGGTGGGTGCACACAGCCCGCCTGCTGCCTCCCACAGCTTTCTGGGTAGGGATTGTATCTGAGGAGCCAGGGAGGCCTGTACACAGGAGGCAGTGTAGAAGAGGGCGTCCACCTACGATCCTAGCCCCCAAACCTCCAGCCCGTCTAGCCCAGCAGCCCCCCAACCTAGCCCAGTCCGGTGCTGTCATTGCGTAGGACTTCAGAGCCTCTACTCAGGAAGTCAGCAGGTCTCCAGTTCAGCCTTGACAGGAAGATGCTAAAGCCTCAGTGGCTGACTCAGCCCAGCAACTTCCAGGCTGTCATCTCCTCAGAGCTCTGCTGCCCGTCAGCTCTGCTGTCTGCCCTACCAGTTCACGTGAGGAAGACGCACATTTGGCCTAGCATTTTGTTTCCTGATGGAAACCACAGGGCCTGCCTTCACCCTGAGTCACGGCTTTGCTAAGGAAATAACCTTTCTAGAACTCAGCCCTCAGTTTAATTAAAAAGCAACCCAACGTCCGTGAGTTTTGGATGTAACCTGGGTAAGCATTCAGTGCTCTGTAGCGGCCAGCTGTGTTTTTCAGGAACAGATTTGTTCCAACTTGTTTGTGAATGTACAAGTCACAATGAGCACTTGCCGCTTAGAATTCTTCAAGGCTAATGAGCTGGTAATGCCTGGGGCACGCCATATCTGTGCTTGGATCTGGCCCTCTAGACTGTGCCTCTGGAAAACCAGGGAAGGGCTCAGACTGCCTCTTGACTTGGCTATTCAGGTTTCATGTGGAGGAATGGAAGAAGCTCGACTTGCATATTCAAGAAGTCTGAGTCTCACCCTAAGCCTGTCTCTCTCTAGCTGTGTTACAATACTTTGGTCAAATCACTTAATTTCTATAAGATTTAGTTTCTGTGTGAAATTTTACGTAGCTCTGTATGTTCCAACTGTTGTCCTATGTACTGCAAACCATAATATTCTCCAGTACAGTTGGGCATCGTGGTCAATTAAGATGAGGAGACTTCTTTGGGAACCCACCTTATCCTCCTGGAAATTTCCAATGCTTCCTTCAAACCCCTCCTGTAAGCTTGGATTCATCACAAAGCTCACCCTAATTACACTCACAAAGGAATTCATCCCTTTTCCTCTCCTGCTGCACTCCTTTACAGGCTTCCCTTGTAGCTCAGTTGGTAAAGAATCTGCCTGCAGTGCAGGAAACGCGGGTTCGATTCCTGGGTCTGGAAGGTCCCCTGGAGAAGGAAATGGCAACCCATTCCAGTATTCTTGCCTGGAGAATCCCATGGACAAAGGAGCATGGCAGGAGAATCCCATGGACAGAGGAGCATGGTGGGCTCCAGTCCGTGGGGTCACAAGAGTCAGACACGACTTAGCAACTACACCACCACCACCACCACCACACTACTTTTCAAATTTTTCTACCATAGTCCGCATTACACATGTCTATTCATCAACTTGGCTTCCAAGGTAGCTTAGTGGTAGAGAATCTGCCTGCCAGCGCAGCAGGAGATGCAGGTTTGATCCCTGTGTCTGGAAGATCCTCTGGAGAAGGAAATGGCAACCCATTCCCGTATTATTGCCTGGGAAATCCCATGAACAGAGGAGCCTGGCAGGCTACAGGCCATGGGGTCATGTAAGAGTCAGGTATGACTTAGCTACTAAACAACAGCAATATATCAACTCCCTGAACTCTGAAGTGAGGATCTTAAGCACTCATCTTTGTGATACTCCAGACCTACACAGGTAAGACGCAAGTAGGTGCAACAGAAGTGTTGATATGAATAACTGATAGCTGTTACTGGCGATCTTGGGATGTGTTTCCCCTTAGCTGTGTACCTGTAACCATTTGTGTTGGTTATCCACACACCTTTCTTCCTTCTCTTCCGTGGGAACCAGTTTCTCCCCAACTCCAATTCTGTAATCCTGGTTGGGTTGTTGATCATAGGACCCAGTCCTCACCCACAGGAATAGACATGATGTGCCTATTGGCCCCAGGCTGGCCAACTCTTTCACTTCAGCAGGTGTGTGACTTATGCTCAGCCCACTGTGATTCTTCCCTGAGATTTATTTCATTGCTGTTTGTGGATCCTTTATCCAATTTTTTTATGTTAATTAATACTTTTGAGCCACCTCTACGTGGAGCCGCAAATCTATGAGCAGTTAACCAAATTCGTGTGACAGCACGGGAGCACCAAAATCCAAGAAAAGGGCTGTGCTGTTTACACACCTGCAATAGTAAGTGCACAGATAAAGTGACTTTAACTTTTTTGTGTTAATAAAGCTGTAAGGAACTTTTCCATCCCATTCTACATGGTCCCTCTGTGCTGTCTGATGTCTTTGACCATTGCCGCCTCCTTGTAACTCCATCTGGCTCTGGTTTCCATGACATAGCTCTCTGCTGGGTCCTCTCTCACTCTTCACCGGTCTCTCATCTCCATTGTGAACTCCTTTTTTCCTGGGCTGTGTCTTCAAGTGGAGAGAATATGTCTTGCATTTGGGTCATAGAAGCTGGAGGACATGAATTAGAATCTGTTGGTGGCTGTCTTCCATTGTCTGTGGAAATCTGTTTCCACCAGGAGAGAATAAAGCCAGACATATCTGCACCAAGACAGAGAGAGATGATGGGGAAGAGTGTATGAGTGAGTGGGCTCGACAGTAGTGAATCCCTTACGTCCAGAAAGTCCTCTACTTCTGATTCTGTTAATCTCTAGTGTCTTTCTAACACATCCCCTTAATACATAAGTGAATTTAGTCCCTATTACTTAAAACCCAACTTTACGAAAACTCATAACCCCAACTCATACTTTAGATTATATCACTCTAGGAACATGATTATTGTACTGGCTTATCTTAATGAAATAAAGACAATGCCTAGATCCCCTGGAGAAGGGAATGGCTACCCACTCCAGTATTCGTGCCTGGAGAATCTCATGCACAGAGGAGCCTGGTGGGCTCCAGTCCAGGGGGTCGCGAAGAGTCGGATGTGACTGAGCAACTGAGACTGCCACTTCACTAGGTCCCAAACAGGAAAGCCAAACAGAAATGTTTTTTCCTAACCACAGCTCAGTAAATTTGCACATTTTGCAATAATTCTTTTTTCCTGGATAGACTTTTAAAAATCAGTCTGCTCCCTGCCTCCAGCATAGCCCTCTGAGAAACCTGCAGTCCTTCAGAAGGATGCCTATATTTAGATGCTGACTCAGCCAAAAAAAAGCTCCCCCACCCCCACCCCAACTAATTGAATTCTGTAGGCCCCATTGGTGACTGACAGTGTTCCCAATTGGGAGCACAGTAACTGAAGGCAGCAAGTTGCCTGCTGTTATTTTTTGCTTTTTCTCTAGTTTAATTGCTTTTGTACATGTGCCTATTACATGAAGAACTAAATGAAAACTCTACGGACTGAAAATAGCACTCAAAATAACACTATGTCCCCTTAGAATCACCTATTAGACGCTGTAGCTAGGCAGGTGTTTTTCAGCAGAGGAAAAGATTTTTTTTTAAGTTTTTGTGAATCTGGGGGAATTGATGGCTACAAAGCTACAGTTTCACCTAGTCTATGCCACTCCTCTGAAAAGGACAGGTTTCCAACACTAAGCCCACCAGTAAACACTTTGTATCTGATGATGGCAAAAGAGATAAAAGTTGTGTGAAAGTTTCCAAAGTATAAGTTGTCACTTTCTTAGCTGGATGGGGTTGGGTGCCTATAACAGGAAGCTTTGATAATAAACATAGTCCTGTGCAATTTTTATGTTGTCCCAACTGCCCTCAATGGTCCAGCAATAACAGCCATTGTGGATAATATACTGTGGATTGGTCCACTTCTTGGACTTCTCTGTGCTGGAACACAGGAAAGGAATGACCCCTACAGTTGTCTCGTGAACAACTATAGCACAGTGAAGCTGTGAAGCTTGCTCAGTCTTGTCCGACTCTTTGTGACCCCACGGACCGTAGCCCATTATGCTCCTCCGTCTGTGAGATTCTCCAGGCAAGAATAGTGGAGTGGGTTGCCATTTCCTTCTCCAGGAGATCTTCTCAACCCAGGGATCGAACCCGGGTCTCCTGCATTGTAGGCAGACGCTTTACCATCTGAGCCACCACAGTTCAGTTCAGTTCAGTTCAGTCACTCAGTCGTGTCTGACTCTTTGCGACCCCATGAATCGCAGCACACCAGGCCTCCCTGTCCATCACCAACTCCCGGAGTTCACTCAGACTCACTCCCATCGAGTCAGTGATGCCATCCAGCCTTCTCATCCTCGGTCATCCCCNTCTAGAGGACTTGAATGCAAGCTGAAGCTGGAGAACTCTTGGCATTGAGGGTGTTCACACTCATTATAGACTGTAGTGTGTGCATGTGTGTGTGTGCTCAGTAGCTCAGTCGTGTCAACTCTTTTTACTATATAGCCTGCTGCGCTCCTCTGTCTGTGGGATTCTCCAGGCAAGAATACTGGAGTGGGTTTCCATCTCCTCCTCCAGAGGGTCTTCCCAACCCAGGGATCAAAACTCACATCTCCTACATTGGTAGGCAGATTCTTTACCACTGAGCTACATACTGGAAGGCATGTAGACTCTGGAGCAGACATGATTAGCATTTATAATGAGAATATTTGAAAAAGCCATAGTAAAACCGGGCATGTCGTATCAGGAATGTTTCATGACACAGAAGCTGCAAATTTCAAGTAGTACAATAAGCAAATGTGACAAGTGGGCAGACTGAAACAGGGCTAGGACTTAATGGATCCATTCACTTTTCTACACACCAATACAAGCAAGCTGGGATCCAGAAAGAGGAGGTGGAGATTTGGATGTTCCTTTTGTGGGAGAAATCGCTTGTATAGTAAGCTGTTTCATAATACTTTTCTCAGGTGCTCACATTTTGATACCGTCTTGGGTGGCTTCTGACTAGTAATATGGAATGTTTGGGGGAGGTCATCATTTGATGCCGGTGTAAAACAAATTTTATTTCTGTCATAACAGCAGCTTATCCAGCAGCACCTTCTAGGGCTCCCTGGGACCTGGAAGAAGCCAGGGGGCACCTCCATTTCTCTTTTGATCACTCAAAGTGCTTGCTGGCTTCAGTCACTTAAGGTATCACCGCAACTGGAAGTCTTGGTTCATTTCTGAACAAAGCCTTACAGAGAGCACAAGTGTTGTATCAAAACACTGCTTCCATCCCCACACCCCCCAGCACACTTCTGAGCCTGAACGTATAGAGTGAACATACAGTGGAGGAGAGAAAGTAACCCCCTCGGCTAGGTGAGAACTCGCCTCATTTCTCTGAGTTTGCGACCTGCCTACCTCCTCCCAATCCAGCTTACTTTCTAGAGAGGGCCACTGTGGTAAGTGGCATTCCTCTCTATCCTTGGGGACAGTCCTTGGTATTAACCAGTGAAAGCAGTATTAACCTGGAGCCTAGGGAAATAGATAACTTGGTTCCAGCTCCAGAACCAATGGAAGGTGGTACAGCAGGATGGGTCCCAGGAAGCAACTCCAGGAGCAGCTCGGAATTGCCTTCTCTGAGGCTCTGTCCTGAAAATTCAGCCTTGCCTCTCAGGTTCAGAAAACCTATGGGAAATAAAGGGTTTGCATGTGACAGTCCTAAAGCAGTGCTTGTCAGCGATGCCTCTTTCTGGAGGATATCTGTGAATGACTCATATTTCATCCGTCAGGTGCGCTCTGGCCCATCCATCTCTCAGTCTCTCCCTCTGTTGCCAGATAATTAGTTGGTATTCAATAATGCTGCCTTTGTTAAATGCCTGCTGAATGAGGTAAGGTTCTAGGATGAAAGCCAACGCCTCTACACACACACACACACACACACACACACACACACACACACACACAGGCACACACACAGCATGTCTTCTCAGCCATGAGGGTCATTATTTCTTTATTTTTTTAAAAAAAACTACAGCAACAGGATTGTATAAGAAAAGGTTGCTTTCCTCTTTGCAGCATCTGCCTTGGTGCCCCATGTCAGCACAACCAGTGTCGTCCCTGCCGCCTGCCCATGCTCCCATCAGGCTCCCATGGGCTTTCCTTCTCCTCAGGTGTGACAGCAAGAGCCCAGGGTTTGCCACTGGGCAATGCTAGCTCTGCCACTGATTAGATAATTGATATGAGACAGGAACGTAGATCCAGTCAAGGAGGGTAGATTCCCCCATGTCATGGGAGATGAGATTACAGAATTCACTAGGGTTCTCAGCACCACCTTCAGGAGCAAAGATCTGAAGGTAAGACTGAGAGGAGGGACCTGAGGGAGGAGTGTTTCAGGCACAGGGCACAGCTGGAGCGAAGGTCCTGAGACAGGAGTGTACCAGGTGAGTTTGAGGAATAAGAAGGAAGCTGGAGTGGTCAGAGGAGACTGAGCAATGTGGGGAGGAGTGAGAGAGGCAATCAAGAGGTGATGGCAGGGTGGCATTATCAGGACATTGCTTTTCTTTAGTGACAGGGGAGCCACTGCAGGATTTTAAGCCAAGAAAAGGTTAGGAGATCTGACCTGGGTTCTAGGTGAATGATCCAGGATGCTGTACAGAGAACCATCTGTAGGGGGCAGAATTAGGGAGTGAGGTGGTGGGCTGGGCCAGGCTGGCAGCAGTGAAGGGGGAAAAGTGGTTGAATACTGTATGTTTTGAAGGTAGAGGACTAACGTGATATCTTGATAGATTGGCTATGGGGTGTGAGAGAGAGGGGAGATATCATCAAAGCTTTTGGCCTGAGCAGCTAGGAGAATGTGACTGCCATCCGCAGAGCTGCAGCTGTTTTGTGACAGTTAAATTGGATGCACCTCCCATGGAGGGTGGCACGTAGCAGTCACCCACGAAGTGTCCCTTCCTCTCCAACAGCCTCTAGGTCACTCTGCTCCTTCCTCCTCACATTGCCTCCCAGTGGGCTAATGGAAGCATCTTTAAGCTCAAGTCTCCTAATCTGTAACTTGGGATCAGCAGAGCTGGGAATGTACGGAGGATTATGTAAGAGGAAGCATTTTGCAAGGGCTCAACGCAAACACTCAACAAATGTTGGCTTTTACTAAACAGAAAGAAAAACCTAGCCAGCTGTTGAGCACTTGAGCAGAAGTGATTCTGTCTGGCTTTCCCACCTCCTAGACCTGCAGCTTCATTGGGGCCCTGATGAAGCTTCTCAAACACTGGCCTGATCATGGCACTCAGCCTCTCACATGCAGTGGCTCACAGTTGCACCCATGAGCAAGGCCAGGCTTTTAGGTGGTGTCTATAGGCCTGTCATACTCCACTCTCACCTCCTCAACAGCTGTTCTCCAACAACTTATGCTCAGTTCACCACCCCACTTGTTCAGCTTCCCAACCTCTGTGCACATATTCAGGCCACAGAACATGGTGGCTCCTGCTGTGCCCTGGCAGTCCTATCCCTCCTCCTCTCACCCTCTCTGCAATGTCCTACACTAACTGTAGGGCACAGGCCAAATGCCTCCACGCTGGAAAGCTTACTTCAGCTCCTCCAGAGTCGTTTTTCCTACTCTGTGCTACCATGGTAGAGTGTATGCATGTGTTTTCTTGTACTATTCCCCCATCACAAAGTGTGGATGGTAATAAATTAATAGGACACAGACCTATCAGATTAGAGACACCAGCCACAAGCAGCTGGTGCAGAACAGCTGGGTATCAGCTTCCCATACAGTGTCCTGTCCTGGTTGGCCTGTCTCCTCTTTTGATTCTAAGAGAGGAGACTAGAGACCACTGCTTATCCGTATCTGTTCCCCAAAGGACTGGCTGACATCTCCTAGTCACTCTATGACTGTTTTCTAAACAGGCACAAGAAAAAGGAACACAAAGGTTCTGGCTTCCTCTGAAATCACCGCAGCACGAATTTCTCACTCCTGACGCTGCTGGGACAAAGATGCCCTCCTCCCTGCTTGCCTTCTGGCTGCAGGAAGGCCACATCCCTGGCCATTCCCTTCCTCTTGCCCAATGCTCTATTTCAATCAAACACACTCAGATTAGAGGTGAAGGTGTCTCCCCAAAGTAAGTTTTCACAAGTGGTGAAGCCAAAACCTACATCATCCTCCTCTGCCATCTGTTTCAGACCGTGCACTTGGCCTTGAGTGCCTAGCAGGGCACACGTGTGGGGGAGATGAGAGTGGTTTGAATTTACTGCTTCCAGCTCAGCTTGGCAACTTCCGCTGCCTATTTTTCCTCACTTGTACACTCACCTTTTCTAGGCTGATCTTAAAAGTGGGCTTTGGAAATTTATTTCCTCCCCATCAGGAAAAACAAGCTCCAAATAGGCCAAAGTAAATTGGCTAGATATCTGAATAAATGATTATTTTTCCTAAGTGGCCTCTCACACGTAGCCAACATGCATGATTTTAGCCCAAAAATAAATAGAGGGGAAGTGAGAAAAACTAGATTAAAGAGGGTTTCATAGTCTATGTAGACTTCCCCAAATTCCAGGCTAGAAGAGGCATAGGAGATCAGATACCTCAAGGTATCTCAGACTGTGTTCTGAGCAGCTGCAGGAGATTCGTGCAGCCCCATCAGGAGGACAGAAGGTGGGGCAGAGCCGGTGGGGCTCCAGTCATGCCCCTGCCCCCCAGCACCTCTCCAGCCGGCTTCACTAAGGTCCTGTGTGTTCTGTACAACAGTTTGTTCAAATTGAGAATCTTGAAGTTAAAGATGCTTACAAAGGACTGTTCCAAGCCTAGTCCACACATTTCACAAACAAGGAAACCTAAAATGAGAGAAGTTAAATACTCTGTCTGGGTTCTCACAGCGAATCAGTGATGGAGTCAGAGGTCAGTTTCAAGTCTTCTAATTCACTTCCCCCTCAGTACCCAGCTGCCTCATGGTATTCTATACCTGGCACCTGCCCAGTATCTTTTATCCTATTTTTCTTCACTCCAGGGAGTCTGCTTCCCCTGCCACAAATGGTTTAGGAATAGGGTATTCCCAGAACCTTTGGTACCCAGGGACAGAATAACTGGCCATGAGTGGGTACAAAATCCAAGCAGGACCAGTCAGAATCCTTTCTTAAGAAATGGTAGTGACACAGTAGTGACACGCAGAGAAAGAATAATGTCTGTCTGAAATTGAGAGCATAAAATGGCATGTAACTTGGAGCTGTTGGAAGCCCCCTTGCAATCATGGGAAAGAATCTGATGAGACTAAAATGAAGATCGAGCAAGTCAGAGCGATGGAGAGAGATACAACAGACTCCTGAAGGCATTGTTTGAACCATTGGACCCAGTCATAACTAAAGTTTGTGCAACCTCTGGACTTTTCAGTCATATGAGCTAATTTTTTTTTTTTTTGGCTGAAATTACTTTTATTTGGCTTCTATTTCTTATTGCAGCAAAGTATCCTGACACATGTCCTAAAGTAACTTTTATTTATAGAACATTTTATGGAATGTACCAAGCTCTTTTCATTACTCCAGGTCAGAGGTAGACAGATCCATATAACCCCCTTCATCCCAGAAAGTCCCTCTAGCCACAAGGACACACGAAACCCAGGATGTTGCAACATGCCAGGGAGACTTATTTGCTCAATAGATAATCTTTGAGAGCCCGCTAAGTCCAATTCCAGCTTCCTTCACTCTTGATGTGAATCTACAGTCTGGCCGACAGAAAAGTGGGCGGGGAAGTATACTGGCTTTGAAGGTCAATGACTTGAGGCCTGTGTTTTGACGTCTTGCCTTCACAATGAAGGAAGGAACACACGCACACATGTATCAGTCAAGACCTAAGCAGGAAAGCTGGAGCTACGGCAAGAGTTGCTGAGAGAGTGGATTACTCGGGGCGTTGGTGATGCAGGAGGACATGAGCGGCCAAAAGAAATGGTCTTCTTTCCATGGGGTTGAAGTGGAGATGGTATTTCCTGTTGCACGATTTGGAGGCCTCTTCAAGCTCTGCTATTTTTGTTTGGGAAAATTTTGTTCTTTCTATCGTTTTCCCGCTGAGCAGATGCTTGCTATCGAGTTCCATGACCCATGCCTTGGAAACAAGCAGTGGGCGTGAGGAGCAAGCCATATGTCCAGAAACAGCTGGTTTAGGATTTTGTTCCTCTCCCGTTGTACTCATTGTCCTGGTTGTTTCCATTCAGCTGGTTGAAGGGACAAGCATTTGTCTGTAGGCCTACCCATTCCAGGGAGCTTCATGGTTCTGAGCCTGACAATGTGTCATTAAGAGAAAGATAGGCCTTCCACGGGAACCAGTCCCATTCACAAATTCCTGACACTCTTTGCTTATATTCTCTGCCCTGTTTTATTTCTCTTCAGAAGATACTAAGCCAAGAAAGGCAGAAGGTCATTGAGAAAGTTATTCATTTATTGGTCTTTTATTTGGTCCAGCCCCAATTTGTTACAGTTTGCTCCACAATGGGCTTCTCTGATAGCTCACTTGGTAAAGAATCCACCTGTAATGCAGGAGATCCTGGTTCGATTCCTAGGTCAGGAAGATCTATACCCACTCCATTATTCTTGGGTTTCCCTTGTGGCTCAGCTGGTAAAGAAGCCACCTGCAATGCAAGAGATCCCTGAGTTCGAAAGAAAGTTCCCAACCTGGGTTGGGAAGATCCCCTGGAGAAAGGAAAAGCTACCCACTCCAGTATTTTGGCCTGGAGAATTCTACGGACTGTCTAGTCCATGGGGTCGCAAAGAGTCAGACATGACTGAGCCATTTTCACTTTCTTTTCTTTCACTTTGCTCCACAATAACATCAGCCTGGCAAGGAAATACTGCCTAATTTTTGTTTATACTGGGAGTGTCTCCTGTACATCAGGTGGAAAAGAATTTAGTGAGAAATGAGTCTTAGGGTGGAGTTGAGACATCTTGTTGCATGACTTCCACTGCTTGATCATGGTGCCATTCATTCACCGTTTGTTGACTAATCTGCTAGTGTCTTCCTAGTTTATCTTCAGAAAACAAAACTGGTGAGGGTAGAACCATAAGTCTTCTGTAAGTATGAGAGATTCACTCTACTCTTCGCTCTTTTCAATAGATCACTGAAGTCTAAGCAGTTTTTTAGTGGCCAAATCTTAGGTATAGGAGAAGATATTTTACTAATTCAGACCCACAGGAAGTAGATGTTACAGAATGGAAAGAGTGCAGATTCTGAAGACAGAACTGAAGTTGACTTTGGCTTTACCATGTGTCATCTTCTTGGATACTGGTGAATCACATCCTTTCTGAACTAAATTTTCCCATGAAAAACTAAAAGGGCTTCGCAATACTCACCAAGTAAGAGAGAAATTAAAGATAAAGGAATCTCAAACTTATCAACACTCTGTTGGAACACAAGTGCTCACATAATTGTGAGGATCGTGATTCATGTAGGACCATTAGACATATCTCTTTGCCAAACTAAAGTGAGCTCACGTGACTCATCTCTTCCCCAGCCTCACTGCTTTCTCCCTCCAGCCCCTAATTAGGCTAACAAGGTACTCACATAAGGTCCTCTCTGATGAGGCATCCAGTTCAGGACATTTTGTGATCTCTTTCCACTTTTCCCCCACCTGGGATAACTATGACATTTTGCTGGTCAGGCTTGGTGTAAATGCACACTGTTGGCTCTCAGCAAACACTTGTTGAAGGAATGAACAAGTCTTCTAGGTGATCTGATAAATGAAATTATAGGACTACATGTAAATGTCACCATTCCTAAGTACCTTGTAAATATTTTAGGATGGAACTTCCCAAGTAATTGTAGATAATCAAGAGCAGGATCGTTAGTATGAGAACAGGATGTTCTCACTTCGGTATGCAGGATCAGTGTATAGCGTAAATCTTTGGAGGACCAGCTCCTTGGAGTGTTCTTGAGATGATACCCTGGAATCATAAACTGACACTTGCTATAAGGCATTGCTTTTTGCATTTATTATGAAAAGTACAGAATAAGGTGGTTGAATGATATTTGGATAATTACTAGGACTGGCTTTTAGTAATAAAAGCCACATAAAGTCCATTTCTAATGCCTGAATATCTCACCTCTAATATATAACTACAGTAGGACAAACACTTCTGCAAATTATTTGAAAAGCAATGGTTATTGATGTGCTCAGGATGAAATAATGGCTAGATGCCGAGCTGAAGCCTAGACTGTAGTCTGTGTCCCGTAACACTGCTGCTCATGTGACCAAATCTCTTAATTTGGCCTCATCATCACCATGCTCTAACCAAGACAGCTATCCAACCACAGAACCACAGAATTCTGATTATTCTGGTACCTATCCCAGACATTCCTTCCAGAAGAAAATAAACTTGGTTATTTGATATGTCTGATGGTGTTGAATTTAGGAAATACTCCCTTTTTGTGTAAAATTTATAATTGATATGTTATTTTCATATGTATTTTACCCCCTACAAATGTCAATTAGGTGAGTTGCTGGTTATTCTTTGCTTGCGCTCCCCCCGTGTGATGTCGGCCCTTCTCCACCCTGCTGTATGCTAGAGGAGGATGAGGCTGGCTCTCCAGACCTGTCCCCCAGGCATCCACGCCAGTGACTGCTAGTCAAGTAGAGGAGCCAAGGGGAAGCACTAGCCAGAGACTGGAGGGCAGATTGAGAAAGAAGTCAGGGTGTTTCTCCCCATGCTGTCCTGTTGCATTGTGTTTTGTCCTGGCAGTAACTGCATCTCTAAGTATATACCTCCTTTCAGGAAGCCTGTCTTTATAGCTCTACGTCATATCAGGCTCCAGGAACATTGTCTTCACTTGTCCCTTTAGGAACTACGTGGTAATGACTTCTCACTGTTGCTAGTTTCTAAATGTCCCAATACCCACCTGTTGGTTTCTTTAATCCTTCCATACCTGTACAAGGCTCCAGGAATTAATTTTCTTCAAAATCCAAGTGGAGTGTACTTTCTGTTTGCAGTTGGCATCCTGAGTTCTATGGGTAATTGTGACATTAAAGTATCATCCTCAGAATGGCTTACAGAAGAACACCCAACTAATAACATAGAGGAGCCAGGAATTGGCTTCAGGACTTGAAACTCTGCACCCTCATCAGGTCACTTCATGGGCAGTAGAAAATTCCTTGGAATAACAATGCCTTGTTGTGTCCTTAGCAATTCTTAGACATCTGAAAGTGCCCTGACCTTGTAGCATTGTACCAAAACTACTTANCTTACAGAAGAACACCCAACTAATAACATAGAGGAGCCAGGAATTGGCTTCAGGACTTGAAACTCTGCACCCTCATCAGGTCACTTCATGGGCAGTAGAAAATTCCTTGGAATAACAATGCCTTGTTGTGTCCTTAGCAATTCTTAGACATCTGAAAGTGCCCTGACCTTGTAGCGTTGTACCAAAACTACTTACATTTATAAAAATTCATCTGTTCGTTCAACATTAGCACATATGTATCTAGTACCTACTTTGGGGGAGAATTGGGAAATTTAAGACAACTAAGACATGATTCTTTTCTTTGAGGAAATTTTCCACTCTAGGAGATGAAGACAGACCTAAATAAATGAATCCTGGAATTGTCTTGAGGAATGAGTACTTGTGTTCATCAAATAGACAAGAATCAGAAACAGAATTCCATGCAAAAAGAGCAATTTAACAATGGTTGAAAGAGGAAAGAAATACTCCAGTTGTTCAAGGAACTTCAAATTGTCTATTATGCCTAAAATGCCAAAGGAAGGAGACAGAAAGAAGCAACACAAGAGATCTGGTTAACAAAAGTTAAGAAGGAGCCAGAGCATAGAGGGCCTTATGTTCCATGCTGAGGAGTCTAGACTTCACATTTACGGTAGTGTCCCCATCAAGGGCTTTTAAATTGGGGATTTGGCATGAATAGATTAGTAGCATTTTCTAGCTGTCTGATGTTATCATGAAAGACAGGTTAGAGCAGTCTGAACTAGAGACTTGGAGATCAACAAGATATTATAAGAATATTGCATTTATCTAGACTCAAAAAGGCTGGAGGAAACTGGCCACTGAATGGGTGGGAAAAAAGAGAGCAAATCCAAGAGACAGCAAATGTCCTAGTCAGGATCTAGTCGAGACATGGAACCACACAATAATTTGAATGGGAAAGGTTTAATATAAAGAATTATTATCTATAAAAAGTGATTGAGGTAATTAGAAATTGGTTAGTAACAAGTAAGGAAAACTGTAAAAATATTGGAAAAAAAGGATATAAGGAATAGTGATATACCCCAGTGCTCAGGTATAATGCCCAAGGATGAGGAAAACTGCAGATCTAATTAACAAAATTGTAGGTTAAAAAAAGTAACAGACAGATCACAAGCTATCTTGATCAAGAAAAGAAAGAGTAATCACAAATATACAAATTAAAATGATGAGGGGGTTATAATCACTGAAGCAGAAGAAATTAAAAACACATAAGAAACTACTTTTGAGATCACTATGCAAGTACATTTGAAAACCTAGATAAAATGGATAATTTCTTAGGGAAATTAAAATTACCAAATTTGATGCCATCAGAGTTAAAAAGTTTAAGCATACCAATTTCTACAAAGAAATAGTGTTGATAAGAAACTAACCCACTCTAAAAAATGTTACCATACCCAACTGGATTCACAAGTGATTTGTACCAAATGTTCAAAGACCAGATTTTCCCAATGTTTTAAAAATTATTCTAGAGTATTAAGGAAAAAAGCAATTCCTAATTTCTTTTATGAAGCAAGTATAAAATTATGCATAAACTAAAGATTATACAAAGAAAGAAAACTGTAAATGAATATCACTCATGAATATGAACGAATGCAAAAATTCTGAACAAAAATTCCTAATCCAGCTGGGATTGAAGTAAATTTATTAAATGGAGTCTTTATAGAGGTATGTAAATTTTAATGGCAATGATAATATTAGCAAACATATTCCAGTACCACATTAAATATAATAATACAATATGACCAAGTAGGATTTACTCAAGGAATATACTATTTCTGCAGATGCTGAGAAAATTTTTTACTAAATTCATTACCTATTCATGAAAAAAAACACAACACTCAAGGAAATAGGAATTGAGGGATATCTTTTTAAAATGATAAATGTTTTCCTCTGTCCTAAAGCTAATATTCTATTTAATGGGAAAACACTATAGATATTTTCATTAAGATCAGGAACAAGGCAAGAATTAAACACTGTATGGAATGTGTTAGCCAACGCAGTTAGACAAGAGAGACTAATTAGAGGTATACAAATGGAAAAGGACAGGTAAAACTACCTCTATTTGAAGATGATATGACAGTACTCTGAAAAACTCAGAGAATCAATGATAAAACCAAAGAGTAGGAATTCAGTGAAGCATCAGAATACAAAATCAACAAACAAAATAAATAGCCTTCACATATTAAAAAAACAGAGGACCTAATGGGAATGAACATCCCATTTACAACAGCAGCCAAGAAAATTAAATGCTTTCACAAAGCAGAAATACAGACATAGGGAACAAACATATAGATACCAAGGGGGAAGGAATGTGGGGGTGGTGAGTAGGAAAAATTGGGACACTGGGGGTTTTTTACCTACTTGTTATTTGTTGACTTTATTTTTTATATACATATGTACTTTTTAATTTTTAATTGCAGAATAATTGCTTTACAATGTTGTGTTGTTTTCTGCCATCCAATAGTGTGAATCAGCCATAAGTATACATATGTTCCCTCTCTCTTAACCTGCTTCCAACCCCCAGTCCCTCTAGATTGTCACAGAGCACCAGGCTGAGCTTCCTGTTAAACAGTAACTTTCCACTAGCCATCTAGTTTACATATGGTGCTTAAAGCTCAGCATTCAGAAACTAAGATCATGGCATCTGGTCCCATCACTTCATGGGAAATAGATGGGGACACAGTGGAAACAGTGTCAGACTTTATTTTTTTGGGCTCCAAAATCACTGCAGATGGTGATTGCAGCCATGAAATTAAAGGATGCTTACTTCTTGGAAGGAAAGTTATGACCAACCTAAATAACATATTCAAAAGCAGAGACATTACTTTGCCAACAAAGGTCCATCTAGTCAAGGCTATGGTTTTTCCAGTGGTCATGTATGGATGTGAGAGTTGGACTGTGAAGAAGGCTGAGTGCCGAAGAATTGATGCTTTTGAACTGTGGTATTGGAGAAGACTCTTGAGAGTCCCTTGGACTGCAAGGAGATCCAACCAGTCCATCCTAAAGGAGGTCAGCCCTGGGATTTCTTTGGAAGGAATGATGCTAAAGCTGAAACTCCAGCACTTTGGCTACCTCATGCGAAGAGTTGACTCACTGGAAAAGACTCTGATGCTGGGAGGGATTGGGGGCCGGAGGAGAAGGGGACAGCAGAGGATGAGATGGCTGGATGGTATCACCAACTTGATGGACGTGAGTTTGAGTGAACTTTGGGAGTTGGTGATGGACAGGGAGGCCTGGTATGCTGCAATTCATGAGGTCACAAAGAGTCGGACACCACTGTGCGACTGAAATGAACTGAACTGAACTGAATGTATGTTTCAATGCTATTCTCTCAGTTGGTCCCACTCTCTCCTTCCCCCACTGTGCCCACAAGTCTGTTCTCTATGTTGTCATCTCTATTCCTACCCTACAAATAGGTTCATGAGTACCATTTTTTTCTAGATGCCATATATATGGATTAATATACGATATTTGTTTTCCTCTTTCTGACTTTTTTTCCACCTCATTAAAACTGACTCAAATTTGTTCCTTTTATGGCTAATATTCCAATGTATATATATATATATCACAACTTCTTTATCCATCAGTTAATGGACATCTAGGTTGCTTCCATGTCCTGGGTTTTGCAAATGCAATGAACATTCAGATACATATGTCTTTTTTGAATTATGGTTTTTTCAGGGTATATGCCCAGTAGTGGGATTGCTGGGTCATAAGGTAGTTCTAGGACTTCCCTGGAGGCTCAGATGGTAAGGAATCTGCCTGCAATGCAGGAGACCCAGGTTTAGTCCCTGGGTTGAGAAGATCCCCTGGAGACGGGACTGGCTACCCACTCCAGTATTCTTGCCTGGAGAATTCTGTGGACAGAGGAGCCCAGCAGGCTACAGTCCATGGAATCACAAAGAGCTGGACTCAACTGAATGACTAACACTTTTCATTTTTCATGATAGTTATATTCCTAGTTTTAAAAGTAATCTCCATACTCTTATCCACAGTGGTTGTATCAATTTACATTCCCACCAACAGTGCAAGGGGGTTCCCTTTTGGGAGTCTGGGATTGACACATATACACTACTACGTGTAAAATAGATAACTAATGAGAACCTGCTGTATATCACAGGGAACTCTACTTGGTGCTTTGTAGTAACTTAAATGGAAGGAAATCCAAAACAGAGGGATATGTATGACTGATTCACTTTGTTGTACAGTAGAAACCGACACAACAGTGTAAAGTACCTATACACCAATAAAAAATAAAATAAAAATTTAAAAAGATTAAATGCTTACTTAACCAGAAATGAGCTAAACCTATCTGTATGAGGACAATTTTGAAACACTCCTGAAAGACCAAAAGCAGAACTGAACAATTAGAAATCCATTTCCTGTTCTTGCATAGGATGAAAACATTAAGAACTATGCAACTCCAATAAAAGTGCCAAGAAGTTATTTTGTAGACAAGTCAATACTTAAGTTCACATGGAAAAACAAACATGCAGTGATCACCAGGATATATTGAAGAATACCTAGAAGGGAGATTTAGCACTACTAGACATTAAAACGTATGTAAATTTCCCATAATCAAAATAGGATGCTATGACACATGAGGAGACAAATACAAGAATGGAATAGAATATAAAGTTCAGAATTTGACCCCAATACTATTTTTGAACATTTTCTGTAAGCCTAAAGATGGTTCAAAATACAAAACCAAAACCATACAAACATGATTAGTCACCAGGGAAATACAAATCAAAACCACAGTGAGATATCACTTCACATCCACTAGGATGGCTACAATAAAAAACACAGAGAATAACAGGTGTTAGTTAGGATGTGAAGCAATTGGAACTCTCATAAATTACTAGTGGGAATAGGAAATAGTGTAACTACTATGGAAAACAGTCTGGCAGGTCCTCAAAAAGCTCAGCATAGAGTTGCTATATGACCCAGAAATTTTACTCCTCAGCATATATTTAAGAGAATTGAAAACACATATTCACACAGAAAGCTGAATATGAATATTCATAGCAGCAAAATTCATAGTAGCCAAGAAGTGGACACAGCCCAGGTATCAACTGAGTAAACAAAAATGTAGATAAAATATCCAGAAAATGAAATGTTATTCAGTCAGAAAAAGGATGGGGGAATGAAATACTGACACATGCTATAGCATCGATGAAACTTGAAAACATCACATTAAATGAAAGAAACCAGACACAGCAAAGGCAACATATTTTGTGAATGGGCAAATCTATAAAGACAGACAAAAGACTAGTGGTTGTCAAGCAATGGAGGAACGAGAGGTAGCTAAAATTGCAACATTTACAGGGATTCTTTTTGGAGTGATGAAAATGTTATGGAGTTCAGTTCAGTTCAGTCACTCAATCATGTCCCACTCTTTGTGACCCCGTTGACTGCAGCACTCCAGGCTTCCCTGTCCATCACCAACTCCCGGAGACTACTCAAACTCATGTCCATTGCGTTGGTGATGCCATCCAGCCATCTCATCCTCTGTTGGCCCCTTCCCCTCCCACCTTCAATCTTTCCCGGCATCAGGCTCTTTTCTAATGAGTTGGTTCTTCCCATCAGGTGGCCAAAGTGTTGGAGTTTCAGCTTCAGCATCAGTCCTTCCAATGAATATTCAAGACTGATTTCTTTTAGGGTTGATTGGTTGGATCTCCTTGCAGCCCAAATGACTCTCAAGAGTCTTCTCCAGCACCACAGTTCAAAAGCACCAATTCTTTGGTGCTCAGCATTCCTTATAGTCCAACTCTCACATCCATACATGACTACTGGAAAAACCATAGCTTTGACTAGATGGACCTTTTTTGGTAATGTCTCTGCTTTTTAATATGCTGTCTAGGTTGGTCATAGCTTCTACAGTCACCATCTGCAGTGATTTTGTTTATGTAGTGTTAATGTCTCAATCCTAAAGGAAATCAATCCTGAATAGTTATTAGAAGGACTGATGCTGAAACTGAAGCTCCAGTACTTTGGCCACCTGATGAAAAGAGCTGACTCATTGGAAAAGACCCTGATGCTGGGAAAAATTGAGTGCAAGAGAAGAGGACGACAGAGGATAAGATGGTTGGATGGCATCACTGACTCAACGGATGTGAGTTTGAGCATACTCAGGGAGATAGTGTTGGACAGAGAAGCCTGGCATGCTGCAGTTCATGGAGTAGCAAAGAGTTGGGCATGACTTAGTGACTAAACAACAATGTCTCATGAAACTGAAAGTGAAAGTGAAGTCACCCAGTTGTGTTTGACTTTTTGTGACCCCATGGACTGCATTCTACCAGGCTTCTCTGTCCATGGGATTTCCAGGCAAGAGTACTGGAGTGGGTTGCTATTTCCTTCTCCACGGGATCTTCCTGACCCAGGGATCAAACCCAGGTCTCCGGCATTGCAGGCAGGCGCTTTACCCTCTGAGCCACCAGGGAAGCCAGTATATTTTCAGAATATACTGAAAATCCACATAATTGTATACCTTTAAAATGGTGGATTTTATGTTACATCAATTTTATCTCAGTCTTCAAAAATAGAAAAAAAAAAAAAAACAACTCCATACAAACCAGAAACATTGTGCTAGCTAGCACAGGAAAAATACTTAAAAGAACAAGCTTCATTCACGCAGAGCAGGCAATGAAGCTGATCTGGAGACAGAAAGTGATAATAAATTGATCTTGGCACAGTCCACCCCTTGGCTTCTCACTCTTCAAACATCTGCACTCCCATGCACTTTGGAAACAGAAAGTTTCATATAAATATGAATGATTTCACAAGATCTGCTTACATTCGTATACCTTTTTTCCTCCTTTTCTCTCTGAAAACAACTCCATTTGAATTCCAAACATTTTTGGATCCCAAGGGTGATTTTACATCACTGCCATCACAATAGAGAAGGGGAATAAAGTTTATATGTGCCTCTCCTACCTTTAGTGAAACTGGAGTCAAACAGAAGAATGAAACCACATGGGACAGGTCACACATTTCCTGGACTCTGAGTAGAAAGGGAAAGTAGGAATAAGAGAGTACCTTATTTATCCCCTTTTTTCTCCCTTATTTCTCACCTCTACAGACTAAGCTTTCTTCGGCTAGACCAGGCTGTGAAGGAGTGACAGGGAATGCAGAGTGGTGGCTTCAGATGGAAGTTTCTAGAATGGAATGCAACATATATTTTTTCCTACACACTGACTGGCTTGAAGATAACTACTTCAGAAACACAGGTCCTTTAAATCTTCCTCTGTATGCTTGAGGTTTCTGTTTCCCAGAAGAAGCCCTTTTGTATACAGGTCTGAGTGAACTGGCTTTGGAAGTGGGTAATACCTGATTGTCCAAGAACTCATTGAATTCCACATGAGGCTAGCTCCATGTGGAGCTCCTCAAAAGGTATTTGAGACTTCCCTGGTGGTCTAGGGGTTAAGACTCCACACTTTCAATGCTGGGGGCACAGGTTTGATCCCTGGTTGGGGAACTAAGATCCCAGACACTTCATGGTGTGGCAAACAAACAAAAAGAAAAAGTATTCATCTTTACATGCTCAGTCACATCAGACTCTTTGCAACTCTGTGGACTGTAGTCCACCAGGCTCCTCTCTCCATGGAATTTTCCAGACAAGAATACTGGAGTGGGTTGCCATTTCCACCTTCAGGGGTCTTCCTGACTCAAGGATCAAACCTGTCACTTGCGTCTCCTTCATTGACAGGTGGATTCTTTACCATTGAGCACCTGGAAGGATGTGTCTAGTAGCACATGTTCTCAGAGGAGAGTGTCCCTTTTTTCATGTGGTGAGGTAGCAAAACAGATGGCTCAGCACGTCTTGTTCTCACCTAAACTGTCAGCAAACCAGCCGCCCTTTCTTATTTCCACAAACATCTCAGTCCTTGCAAAATGTGAATCAGCAGAGGATCTTCATTCAGCATTGACTTCAGTGGTGAAAAATGAAGCATTTCACCAATTCTCATAGTTAACAATCACCTAAAAGATAAATTTAAGAGATTTCATTTTCTATGAAGCCTTTCATGATTCAAGGGATATAGTCTACTTGAACATCCTGAAGTAAAACTTTCACCTATAGTTTTGTGTGGGCGAGAATCGGATGAGTGGAAGAATGTGAAATTGTAAGCATTCAACTAGTACCTCAAATTAACTTGAATTTTCCTGTTTCTATTTTTGGAAATGAGGGAGGAAAGTGATGCTTTAAGAACTCGTATCAAGGATCTTAAAATAATTTTCCAGGACTTTCCTTAGAACCAATCTGCCTTCCAAATCTCTAATTCTGTAGAAATAGAACCGATGGTCAAAAAATAACCATGAGTAACTATAAAATCCCCAATTATCAAAAAAGTCAACGGTGGTCATTTCACTACTGTACTGAATAAGACAGGAAAGAGGAGGGATGCACTTATAAACACTCTCCAGTGAGGTTTCAAAAAATTTAGATGAGAAAACCTTTGGTAATCATTAATTAATTGCACAATTTACTTGATTTGGGTCCTAAACTTTCTGGGTAATTGAGACATTATGTGGGTTCATATATAAAGTTGTATATATACATGCCCTCTTTAAAAATTCTTAGAAATGTTTATTTGTAAATTTTTATCTTAAAGATGTGGCATGCAACTGAGTTTTTTTTTTTATGACACTATTCATTCGAAGATAATGTTCTGTTTCTATCTGGATGTTTTATTTTTAGTCCTTGTTTAGGAGAATCTTACCTGGGAATCCCTCCATAAGGCACTATTTGACTTCCCCTGGCCACTTCCATTGATTAGGAGGTTCATCTGGGATTTAATGGGTAAGTGTAGGGGGATAGGGAAAAGGAAAGATGCAACAGCCAACTCCCACCACCAATCCATGGGTCCAGGCTGGTCTCGCCAGGTTAGCAATTAATCATTCTCCTTCACCTACTCTTTGTTTACATTTGATGGAACCCCACTGAACAGAAACTAGCTAAGGTAGCAAGGAGAAGCAAATTTGAGAGATCCCTTCAATTAGAAGCTAATGATTAAGTTTGTTTTGTATATTTTGTACCATAATGACATTATTTATCAGGAATTCTTTTGGTGGGAATGTGGCTGCCTTTTACATTTCCAGCAACGTTTCTCATTCTATTATCACTAAATAATCTTGAGTTCTTGTAAATCCCTTAGCAAAGGCTTCTTATAAAAGAACTTAAAAAGGAATAAATCCTCTGAGATATTACAGGATTCTTGCTGTGTGCCTCCCACAGACTTCATGAGAATCGCTCAGCTTAAACCCTGTACATTGCTTTGAAGAGCCAATCCAGAGTGCCTGTAATTCAGGCAGGAAAAAAAAAAANATCTCATCCTCTGTTGGCCCCTTCCCCTCCCACCTTCAATCTTTCCCGGCATCAGGCTCTTTTCTAATGAGTTGGTTCTTCCCATCAGGTGGCCAAAGTGTTGGAGTTTCAGCTTCAGCATCAGTCCTTCCAATGAATATTCAAGACTGATTTCTTTTAGGGTTGATTGGTTGGATCTCCTTGCAGCCCAAATGACTCTCAAGAGTCTTCTCCAGCACCACAGTTCAAAAGCACCAATTCTTTGGTGCTCAGCATTCCTTATAGTCCAACTCTCACATCCATACATGACTACTGGAAAAACCATAGCTTTGACTAGATGGACCTTTTTTGGTAATGTCTCTGCTTTTTAATATGCTGTCTAGGTTGGTCATAGCTTCTACAGTCACCATCTGCAGTGATTTTGTTTATGTAGTTTTAATGTCTCAATCCTAAAGGAAATCAATCCTGAATAGTTATTAGAAGGACTGATGCTGAAACTGAAGCTCCAGTACTTTGGCCACCTGATGAAAAGAGCTGACTCATTGGAAAAGACCCTGATGCTGGGAAAAATTGAGTGCAAGAGAAGAGGACGACAGAGGATAAGATGGTTGGATGGCATCACTGACTCAACGGATGTGAGTTTGAGCATACTCAGGGAGATAGTGTTGGACAGAGAAGCCTGGCATGCTGCAGTTCATGGAGTAGCAAAGAGTTGGGCATGACTTAGTGACTAAACAACAATGTCTCATGAAACTGAAAGTGAAAGTGAAGTCACCCAGTTGTGTTTGACTTTTTGTGACCCCATGGACTGCATTCTACCAGGCTTCTCTGTCCATGGGATTTCCAGGCAAGAGTACTGGAGTGGGTTGCTATTTCCTTCTCCACGGGATCTTCCTGACCCAGGGATCAAACCCAGGTCTCCGGCATTGCAGGCAGGCGCTTTACCCTCTGAGCCACCAGGGAAGCCAGTATATTTTCAGAATATACTGAAAATCCACATAATTGTATACCTTTAAAATGGTGGATTTTATGTTACATCAATTTTATCTCAGTCTTCAAAAATAGAAAAAAAAAAAAAAACAACTCCATACAAACCAGAAACATTGTGCTAGCTAGCACAGGAAAAATACTTAAAAGAACAAGCTTCATTCACGCAGAGCAGGCAATGAAGCTGATCTGGAGACAGAAAGTGATAATAAATTGATCTTGGCACAGTCCACCCCTTGGCTTCTCACTCTTCAAACATCTGCACTCCCATGCACTTTGGAAACAGAAAGTTTCATATAAATATGAATGATTTCACAAGATCTGCTTACATTCGTATACCTTTTTTCCTCCTTTTCTCTCTGAAAACAACTCCATTTGAATTCCAAACATTTTTGGATCCCAAGGGTGATTTTACATCACTGCCATCACAATAGAGAAGGGGAATAAAGTTTATATGTGCCTCTCCTACCTTTAGTGAAGCTGGAGTCAAACAGAAGAATGAAACCACATGGGACAGGTCACACATTTCCTGGACTCTGAGTAGAAAGGGAAAGTAGGAATAAGAGAGTACCTTATTTATCCCCTTTTTTCTCCCTTATTTCTCACCTCTACAGACTAAGCTTTCTTCGGCTAGACCAGGCTGTGAAGGAGTGACAGGGAATGCAGAGTGGTGGCTTCAGATGGAAGTTTCTAGAATGGAATGCAACATATATTTTTTCCTACACACTGACTGGCTTGAAGATAACTACTTCAGAAACACAGGTCCTTTAAATCTTCCTCTGTATGCTTGAGGTTTCTGTTTCCCAGAAGAAGCCCTTTTGTATACAGGTCTGAGTGAACTGGCTTTGGAAGTGGGTAATACCTGATTGTCCAAGAACTCATTGAATTCCACATGAGGCTAGCTCCATGTGGAGCTCCTCAAAAGGTATTTGAGACTTCCCTGGTGGTCTAGGGGTTAAGACTCCACACTTTCAATGCTGGGGGCACAGGTTTGATCCCTGGTTGGGGAACTAAGATCCCAGACACTTCATGGTGTGGCAAACAAACAAAAAGAAAAAGTATTCATCTTTACATGCTCAGTCACATCAGACTCTTTGCAACTCTGTGGACTGTAGTCCACCAGGCTCCTCTCTCCATGGAATTTTCCAGACAAGAATACTGGAGTGGGTTGCCATTTCCACCTTCAGGGGTCTTCCTGACTCAAGGATCAAACCTGTCACTTGCGTCTCCTTCATTGACAGGTGGATTCTTTACCATTGAGCACCTGGAAGGATGTGTCTAGTAGCACATGTTCTCAGAGGAGAGTGTCCCTTTTTTCATGTGGTGAGGTAGCAAAACAGATGGCTCAGCACGTCTTGTTCTCACCTAAACTGTCAGCAAACCAGCCGCCCTTTCTTATTTCCACAAACATCTCAGTCCTTGCAAAATGTGAATCAGCAGAGGATCTTCATTCAGCATTGACTTCAGTGGTGAAAAATGAAGCATTTCACCAATTCTCATAGTTAACAATCACCTAAAAGATAAATTTAAGAGATTTCATTTTCTATGAAGCCTTTCATGATTCAAGGGATATAGTCTACTTGAACATCCTGAAGTAAAACTTTCACCTATAGTTTTGTGTGGGCGAGAATCGGATGAGTGGAAGAATGTGAAATTGTAAGCATTCAACTAGTACCTCAAATTAACTTGAATTTTCCTGTTTCTATTTTTGGAAGTGAGGGAGGAAAGTGATGCTTTAAGAACTCGTATCAAGGATCTTAAAATAATTTTCCAGGACTTTCCTTAGAACCAATCTGCCTTCCAAATCTCTAATTCTGTAGAAATAGAACTGATGGTCAAAAAATAACCATGAGTAACTATAAAATCCCCAATTATCAAAAAAGTCAACGGTGGTCATTTCACTACTGTACTGAATAAGACAGGAAAGAGGAGGGATGCACTTATAAACACTCTCCAGTGAGGTTTCAAAAAATTTAGATGAGAAAACCTTTGGTAATCATTAATTAATTGCACAATTTACTTGATTTGGGTCCTAAACTTTCTGGGTAATTGAGACATTATGTGGGTTCATATATAAAGTTGTATATATACATGCCCTCTTTAAAAATTCTTAGAAATGTTTATTTGTAAATTTTTATCTTAAAGATGTGGCATGCAACTGAGTTTTTTTTTTTATGACACTATTCATTCGAAGATAATGTTCTGTTTCTATCTGGATGTTTTATTTTTAGTCCTTGTTTAGGAGAATCTTACCTGGGAATCCCTCCATAAGGCACTATTTGACTTCCCCTGGCCACTTCCATTGATTAGGAGGTTCATCTGGGATTTAATGGGTAAGTGTAGGGGGATAGGGAAAAGGAAAGATGCAACAGCCAACTCCCACCACCAATCCATGGGTCCAGGCTGGTCTCGCCAGGTTAGCAATTAATCATTCTCCTTCACCTACTCTTTGTTTACATTTGATGGAACCCCACTGAACAGAAACTAGCTAAGGTAGCAAGGAGAAGCAAATTTGAGAGATCCCTTCAATTAGAAGCTAATGATTAAGTTTGTTTTGTATATTTTGTACCATAATGACATTATTTATCAGGAATTCTTTTGGTGGGAATGTGGCTGCCTTTTACATTTCCAGCAACGTTTCTCATTCTATTATCACTAAATAATCTTGAGTTCTTGTAAATCCCTTAGCAAAGGCTTCTTATAAAAGAACTTAAAAAGGAATAAATCCTCTGAGATATTACAGGATTCTTGCTGTGTGCCTCCCACAGACTTCATGAGAATCGCTCAGCTTAAACCCTGTACATTGCTTTGAAGAGCCAATCCAGAGTGCCTGTAATTCAGGCAGGAAAAAAAAAAAAACCATAAATATTCGTAACAGAGCTCAGGGCTACATTGGTTCACGATATTTTTGGTATGGTGAAGGAGGGGAGAGTAAAACTCTGATGTTTCTCTGCAACGTCCATTTTTGGGGGAATTCAGTCTAAAAGAGGTGCAAGGAACTAGAATTTCACTTTGGAGAATATGGAGAGGGTGACATTAGAGGACAGATGGAGGTGGAAATGAGAAATCAAATAATTCTTGGATGCCTACGTTTTATTATCAAGAAGTCATTTGTTAAAAAAAAAAAAAAGAAGAAGTCATTTGTGTATATTAGTTAAAACAAGCATCTGAAATCTCGCCTCCCTTTGCCCGCCACGACAGTATGTATGAGCACCTGCCACACTTGCCCTGTTCTTAGGCAGCTGCCAGTGATTTCAGCTTCCCAAGGTGTATGGCCCTGCAGCTGCCAGATGAGCCGCATTCATGATTGCAGAGTTCCTATTTTTAATCAGACTTGCAGGAAATTGTGGGCATCTCTGTTTTATTTACTTGGTTTTAAGATGTTTCCTGCATGAGTTTCTTTTCTCCGCAGAGAAAATAAATTGTGGAAGATGGTATCTGTGAACTTCAAAAACTTTCTGTTGAGTGGCGGACTCCTCGTTTTTGTTGTCTGTATCCGGGCCTTGAGTAACCAAGGTCCTGAGTCTCTCACCACTGTTTTCTACATATTAAACATTTCCCTTCATTTCAGATGTCTCATAAATAGCCTAGTAGGTAGAATTTGACAGCAAGTAAGTTGCATAGCAGCAAAGAGCCTTCTGGTACAACTCCGGTGTGGTCAGGAAAGAGCAAGATCGCTTCCTCTTCATTCCATCATGCCGAGTAATTCAGATAAATACCAAGTCACCAAAGGAAGGGGCAGGGTCAAGATTTTTAATTACTGTATTTCATCAAATCTATGAGGCTACTAAGAAGGGAAAGAAGCCTGCCAGTTAACCCTGACAAACCATCAATTGTATGACTAGTGTCAGAGAAGTTCAGTGTGATGGAAAAGTGTGAATCTCTGAATTGATGAAAAGTAGTCATTTGTCTACAATTTTTTCTGAGCACTTTGTGTGCCC